>JAAAKL020016235.1:0-11124 GCA_010016065.2 Carybdea cf. marsupialis auct. non (Linnaeus, 1758)
AAGGTTATGTCAAATCAGTTTCTAGGCCAGCTTTTTTCGATATTGGGAAAATTGCCATGAATACCTTTGAAGATTACTCCAACAAAGCATCTACACTGTTTGCACCACAATGGCTTTTCTGTTGATTGATTCATACAAGAATGTAGATCATATCAGATCAATCTTGTTGTTATTTCAATAATGCCCCAACAGCTAACAACTCTTATAATACATCAATTTAAATCAAAATTTGGCAAGGAGTTTCCACTCCTGTTATCAACCAAATCCTGGCTAGAGTAGACCCATAGTTGTACAAAATCAATTTACTAAGGCAGTAGAGTATTTGTGTCAAGTTACCTTTTTATAGACAGTTTTATGTAAAATGGTTTGTCAGACTCAGTTTTCTTGTAGCTACCTTCTCTGTTCATTATGTTTAGTTTTAAGTGTGATCTGCAAGGTGAAGTGATAGGAGCTGCTAGCACCATAATAAAAGTAGTCCAAAAGGTGGTTGAAATTGGGGCCTTGAAGACATGTGAACATACAAGCTAGACTAAACTATTCTTCTCTGTTTCATGTGAATCGGTCATGTAACAGTACATACTAAATGGTATACTCATATCCTTCTCACTCAGTATTAGCCTTGATCCTCTTCGTTATTTTCATATTTGCCCTTCAATTTTTGTCTCTTGCTTCTTCTCAGTGCAGATCTTCAAGATTTGAGGCTTTGTTCATACAGAGATGAATTTGCACTACCAGTATGCAGCTGCTGTATGCAAGACGTTAGCAAGACATCAAATGTGCCTTACTAGAAGTTTCAAGAATTGTAGCATAGCTGCCTCTAGACTTGTTCTATTGTGTAGTGGACAAGGGGCCCAGTACCAAGGAATGTTACACAATTCTTACTTGAAATCACAGAAGGCCAAAGCACTTGTACAGATGGCATCTGATATATCTGGTAGGGATCTTTTGAAACTTTGTATTAATGGCCCCAAAGAACAATTAGACAAAACAATCAATTGTCAAATTTTAACTGTGTTATCAAGCTTGGTAGCAGCAGAGATCATGAAAGATGGGGAGAGTAACACTACTGACAACATGGTAATACTGATAACAGATTAATTTTTAATGTAATGTATTCGTTTTTTAAATTTCTAACATGATCTACTTATTTATTGAAGAGTATTTTTGAATCCTACCAGACACCTCAACAAATACTTCCATTTTCTTTGCCTTGAAGGTATCCCCATGTCACCTTATGTTTTTATATGGCATTTTATTGCTTCCATACAAATTTCCCATTCTTTTCTATTTGAAATGTACTTTAAGTATTTATTTATTCCAAGTACAAGACAGTGGTGTGCACATTTGTATATAATTTTCCCCATATTATGGATCCACTGCGTGGAATTGGGTTTGATGAGAATAGCCGATAATTGCTGTTACTAGTAGCTGCTGCAGGTATTTCCCACTCTTGGCTTCTAGCTTTGATAAGGGTACAACATTGTATCACTCGAAGCAGACATCAGCATTATTGAAATCATACAACAAGGGTAAATAATGACACTTTTTGCCATTTCTGATGGGCATCATTAGTCCTCATCAGAACAATGGGGGTATACAGTTTAAGTAATAGACACCCATGTAAATTATGTATATGTACCTATTGCTTTCATTAGAACAGTTTATAACTTCAGGCATTCTTCCCTAAAACTGAAGTTCCCCATTTTTACAAATTATTTACCAGCTTTAACTACCTTGGTTATGCATTTTCTATGCGGATCACAATTAGGTCCCCCCCCAGCATCAGCTATTTTCCGCTGCCAAAGACATTCTTATTCCATTCCCACCCCCCTTATTAATTTGGTGAGGTATTTCTAATTGTAAATCTTATAGAAAATTAGCATTCTTTGAAAGATATTTTACACTTCATAGTGTTTAAGTAAACATATGTGCTTGTTAATTTACTAATATTTTGGGTGTTAATTATGTAAATTTGATGATCAAGTATGGCTTCTCACCACCCCTACTGCTCTCATATTTATGAGATTAAGGGACACTTCCCTCCCCTTATTACTCACCCATGCCCCTCTATTTTAGGCCTTCATTTTCTATTTGTTTCATTATGACCTTTCATGATGAGGTTTTGTAGACTGAGGATTATTCTTGATTATACAGGCCTGGCATGGTTTTTATGTGTAGGGATTTTCTTGAACTTTCTGTTTATTTCAATAGCCTTGTGTCATTGCTGGGTATAGTGTTGGTGAGGTATCAGCATTGGCATTAGGAAAGTCCATATCATATGAAGATGGTATGTATCCATGATTGATTTATTAAATTTTGGGTTCCTCTGTTTCGGTTTGTTTCATACCATTTTCGGTTTTTATATTCATTTTGTTTGTGTAGTGATAGTAATGTAGTGAAAAGTGCAAATAGCAATGATTCTCAAAGGGGGAGGTCATAATCTTTTAGGTAGAAAAACCCTTACATCCAAGGAAAACTCTGCGTACATTCAAGGGACAACAGGCTTCATTGGACTCCTGCAGACAAGGTCTCAATGTCTTTTAACAAGGGTAATGTTGATTCTGGCACCTACACTAGTTGACACAGCTTGTCATTCTTGTATAAGGATAACCATGATTCTGCTTGAAGAAACCATTAGAGTACTAGTTGCTAGTGTACCATGATACTCTCTGCAGGTTAGTTTCAGATACCTTCTGGGTTGGATTTGGCACTAGGCCTGGCCATACCTGTTGTAAATGTTTGCTGCGCATATTTAATGATCTGAAAGTGCAATTGTGAAGGTAGAAATTAGATTCTTGTATCTTACCTCATGCTTGTCAAGACATGTAATCTGGCAGATTTTACCAGGGTGTCACCTTCATGTATATTAAGATACTGTTAAGTGTATATTACTTGGTCATGGGATGGACGTATGAGAGGTTCTTAAAAGAGATACTTATTTTATGTGGTGTTATTTTCCAATGTAGATAAAATTCTCCCTGCAGAATGAGATGCAAAATACTGATACACTTAACGGAATCCTTTGTGTGATATATGTTTTATTACATATAATTACTTACAAGTTTAAAGGAGTCTTTCCATTCTATTGTAGCTTTCACACTAGTGAAGACAAGAGCAGAAGCAATGCAGTATGCATCTGATTTAGTGCCATCAGGTATGATATTTATCCAAGGATTGGGCCTTCAACAGACGCTTGACTTGTGTGAAA
This sequence comes from Carybdea cf. marsupialis auct. non (Linnaeus, 1758), assembly GCA_010016065.2. Lineage (NCBI taxonomy): Eukaryota > Metazoa > Cnidaria > Cubozoa > Carybdeida > Carybdeidae > Carybdea > Carybdea cf. marsupialis auct. non (Linnaeus, 1758). The sequence continues at coordinate 3,209 of JAAAKL020016235.1, forward strand.
AAGCAAAGGTTTCACTGGCTATCACACATAAGGACAGTGTTTGCCAAGTAGCAATCGAGGCCTTCGAGAAAGGGTATGCTGTAGGAGGGTTGTCAGAATGTCTAGAATGGGTCATTAAAGAAGTCACCAGAAAGGTAAGCTATTTGAGTTGGTGAAGGAGGATCAGATGAAGTAATTCAAGTCGTAAATGTTCGTATGTTGCAAGTTTTGGGGAATTTTTTACTGGAAATTTTGTTCTCCGAAAAGATGTGTCCTATTTGGTAGATATTTTCCATTTTCAAATAAAAGCGTCTGAAATTGTATTTTTCTCACAGAATAAAATAGTAGGAATTAGTGACAAAATACTGTCTGAAATATTATTGCCCGAAAATGGATTATCCAATCTTCCATCCCCTGTAATATTTTCTTCGTTAGAAGAAAGCCACCGAAACTATGATTTTGCCACACATACCCGAAATCGTAAATTTAGTGACGAAATACCGTTATTCTAATATTGAATTACCCCTTAATGTATCTGCCTAATCTCATATATGCTTTGTTTTCTTTCATCAGAAGAAAGCGTCTAAATATGTTTCGTCAGATTAGTCAGATACTTTTCCGAAATCGCAAAAATCAGTTACAAAATATTGTCCGAAATGTATTGTCTGGAATTAGTGTTTCCGGACTTTTTGATAGTGAGTGTACAATATCAAAGATTTTAAGGGGAAATAGATTTGCTGCCAATTTTTTGTGACTTCTTTCTGATATGAAAGACCAAAGGTAAAATAGGGTAGCACAGTTCTTTGTATGACGTAAAATCCGATGTGGTGGTATCACGTTTACAGGTATAACTGTGAGTTGATTGGCCGATCTCAGAAGCGATACAAAAAGATTTAAGCATGACATACAATTTATATTCGTTTCATTTGATTTGAAGATAAGATATTGGCAGCCCTACTTTTTAACTACTGACATTTTGCTCCATTAAGATCTTATTGGTTATTATTGACGATTTCCATTGATATTTGGCGAACTTGGTATTAGATCGCATTGGTTCTGCGGCAGGTGTAGGAATAAACAGATGATAAGAGATAATCAATTCTCGCTGCTCAAGAAAACGTCTCGTGAATATATATATGTGAAGTTATCAATGTCAACACTTAGTAACATAAAATTGTATTATGTTGATAGTTGATTAGAAGGTATGTTCTCTATGAGATAGTTGAGGAGATGACGATATTGCATTCTTAACAGTCTCTATGGTAATATGCTCAGTCATAGGATTCGATACTATCTTAATCACATGTTAAATGCCTCATATCAAGTATGATAGGTATTGTGAAGTACAGTGCTGGGGCGCAACGGTAGGTAGAATGTATTGAATCCAAGAAGTAATTTTGCACAATCATACTGACAGGACTGTTTTATACCCAGGTAGACATGTAGGAGAAAGACTCTTAAAGCAGAAATAAGAAAGGAGTGCCCTAGGTCATATGTGGATTGAAGCAGTGTCGTAATTGATATCTTGCTCATTTTATTTGCGAAACTATGTCATTGAATGTATTCCTTAATTTTTAAATGTAGGAGAAAGACTCTTAAAGCAGAAATAAGAAAGGAGTGCCCTAGGTCATATGTGGATTGAAGCAGTGCCGTAATTGATATCTTGCTCATTTACTTTGCGAAACTATGTCATTGAATGTATCCCTTAATTTTTGAATTCTTGCCGTACGTTAGGGTCACTCTGCTACAAGGATACCGGTCTCTGGTGCCTTTCATACACCACTAATGGAGCCAGCTACCGCGTTGTATCGGGAAGCCTTATCTAAAGTTCATTTTCGCTCTCCAGTCACAACTGTACCGTCGAGTGTAACCGGTTTGCCTCATGACGTTGTGGAAGATATACCAAGGTAATTCTAGTTTGCTTGCCACTCATAGCTAGTGCTTACATGGAGGCGTAGGCGTGCGGGTCAATTGTTTCTTCGGGGACTGACTGATCTTTAGCCTGACAAAAGCTAGATTTACCCAAACCTTAGCCAGAGAGGTTTCGATTATCGACATCTAATCAGAGCACATTGCACAGAACATCGCAAAAATAATACTTTTACCACACTCTTTCAATACTATTATAATTTTTTTATCAAATAAAACGAGTTTTGTTTCTATCGTTTCGTTATTTTCTGATGCTCGAAAATATTTTTGATTGCCTGAAAGAACTTGCTTTGTCGAACTATGTGAGCTGCAGTCCCCAGATCTCCCCAGTTTGTACGCATATACATGGAGGAATCTCTTCCCAGGGTTGCTATCCACCCCTGAAAATCCTGCAATCCTTTTGAAATATGATTTCTCGCACCTTTATACAAATTATAGGACAACCAATCACCGTATATGTGTGTACGCGAAAGGCGGCGTTTCGGAACGAAATTGAAGACACTGGCCATTAGACTGTCGACTGATCGACGTGAGCTGATTATTTTAAATATGCTGTTTACGTTCAAACCCAGAACTTCTTGGTTGAACAAGGCTCCCGTATAAAGATGCAAGAAATAGTCTGTATTAAGTCACTGCTCACCAAAATCAGAATATTATCTCTTTTTCTCCTCCTTCTTCCGCGTCTTCTTATTTCTCTCTTCTTCCGCGTCTTCTTATTTCTCTCTTCTTCTTATTGTTCTTCATTTCTTCTTCCATTCCTGCCTCGTCGATGTTTTCTTCAGTGTTACATCACGTCTTCGCTGGTTGATTGCCTTTTCAAAACGCGCTTCTTAATTTTTCTTGTTACATAAACACGTAACGCCTACGATTGCTTCAGTATCATAGTTTATGTTAGTTTGGGTTTTTTCAAGTGTCCTCTTACCTATTGTTCACCTATCTTGAAAGGAAAATCAATGTGCTGCAGGGTTTAAGTATTCCATGCATAAAACTCCTTGTGATTTTGAACACCTTTCTCCTTTGCATACTGGTTTTTTCCCGGAAAGAGTTGCTAAGATCAACAATTTGGGCGATTATCCTAAAACTCAGAAAACACTTTTGAGGTGTTTTTCACCGTGCTGCCTGGTTACCCCCATGGGTATCGCAGCCAGCATTTTTAGGACAAAAATTGTAGTAAAGCACTTCAAATGGTAGGTGTTAGCCTTTAAAAGCCAACAGGTGACAATTTTCTATAAGTCGTATACCTTCCATACCCTGAAAAATTTAAAGATGAAAAATTAACAGTTAAAAATGCACGAAACAGCGAAAACATGTTAGTACTGAAGAGCTTTTTTCGCCTGACACTCCTCAGAGTACAAAGTCGTCAGAAGTGGAATTGAGAAGAAATCAATAAAATTTATACCAAACTGTGTTTTGAAAGTAGCCAATCAGAGGTCTGACTGCTAGATTAGTGTTGTTTTGACAAATCAGTGTCTGGAACTAAATAGTTAACCGAAGAGGCCCAATGAAATGACAAATTTGATCTGCCTTTGATCCTTTGATCTGCAAAGCAACGTTTTCTTGCTTTGACGCGGACGGATTCAAGGACCACCAGGGGAAAAGCAGACCTAGCTTTACCTATTATGCGAAAGCGGTCATCCGTATATAATTTTGCACAGTCTGGGTTTTTAGGCAAGTGATGCCCTATGGCAGAGTCATAATGATTAGCAGTGCTTTTGACTTTAGAAACTCGAGGCTGTTTCCTTGTAGGAGCTGATACTTAACGAATACAGGACGGAATATGTTGCTTGATTCTATCAACTAACCTCAAAGTCGTGTGTCCGACATAGCCAGCCTCATATCGGCATGAAAAATGAGTAGACAACGGTGCTGCAATTTGTGGAAGGCGCGCGGTCTTTGTGGTTAGTTGTGGAACGCTTTCTTACTGTCTTAAGCTACGCTTCGGTTAGCAGCGCCGAAACACTTCTCTACGTCCTTTCTGATCTGGTTTTCAAATCAAAGTGAAACGTTACCAAGCCAGGGCAATTTAAATACACGGGGCATTTCCTTGAATTCTAAAATGTTTTCGCTATTTCGCGCACTTTTATTGTTTTGTACCACCAACAAACTATTTAAATAAACAGTTATAGACATGGCGTACTAACGCCATGATTATAGAACAACTTTTCTTGCGATCTTTTCGATTCTCGTTAAAAAGATTCTTTTATGTAATAGTGGGTCACCACTTATCAAGTCTAAAAGCCAATCAACGATAAGGTTTAATGAAATGGGTAGACTGACTGGTGAGTGGTAATGAATAACGCTAGATATAAATGGAATGAATAGAATTTTGATGACGTATGAGGATGGTTATGACAAGTGTTTATTGACCAATGATTTTAAGATGTCCATGTTGACCTCTGGGAAGCAATTATTGGGCGGTTCTAAAATTGTTATTGATTTAATTGTTTAGTTGGAAAACAGGTGGAGTAAGTTTGGAGGGAAATTATTAAGGAGAGGTAGGTATATTGGAATTAATTTGCTATTTTTTCTCTTTTGTTAAGGCTGTTACTCAAACAATTGGTAAGACCAGTTAAGTGGAAACAGATAGTTCAGGATTTAGTCGCGAAGGAAGAGAAATCGATCATTTATGAACTAGGACCCGGAATACAGTTAAAGCCTATAATTGGGAGAATTAACAGACGCCTTTTGCGGAACTATACCAATATATCGGTGTAAATATACATATTTATTAGTAATTTCATTTTATATGCGCTCGTGAAGAATTTAAACAAGTAATTTTGAGGGGCTAAGCCATTTATGTATAAAATTTTGTGAGCTGCAGTAGTCCTTTCATACTATTGGTTGTTTATATTACAAGTAGATGCCTGTAGAAAATGGAATTACCTTACTTTTCTGTGAATTTAAGGAGCGAGAGTGTATTCAACTAGTATAGGCGCGCAGCGTGGTAATATTTAGCACAAGGGGGTTTCCGCAACCAGAACACATATTTTAAACAGAAAGGGAATAGTTTGGCCCGTTTTTAGATTAAGGACTTCTCCCTCAACATGTATCACAACGTTCGAAACTCTTTTCGAAGTAAATCTTGCTGGTTGAAAACCAAGCAATTCGATGCTCTCTTGAATGGCAAATTTTTCTTTAATATTGAAGGGTAGGGATGTGGCCCCCATTCACCGCCTGCTTTTCTAAAAGAAGAGTTTAGCTTTCTTTCGTGACGGCAGCGAACTAGCAATTCGATGTTTTGGAATATGTTTATATTGGACAGGGTTCCTTTCCGATTTGGCATTGAAAGTTGCGCCCTCTTCTTAGTGGCCTACTGAGACAATTTTATCAAGTAGGGGGTGGGGTTCATAAATATGAAAGACTGAAGTGAGTCACCAATCTCGTGGGCCAACGTCGGGCAAACGGATGTTAGGGTCAATTCCGGGACAGCTGCAGAACACGTGCTTTGTCCCGGAAACTAGATGTGTCAGTTGATAAATTGTGATGAATGGCTGTAGAAGCTACGGTAGCTCCATTCTGAGTGCCATGTAAGTGCTCTCTATATTTGATAGTAAATCTAAGGGGACCTTGTGTGTCCGTCCGCTTTCGCAACTCGGGTTTATTCAGATTAAGTAAGCACTTCAAATGCTCTCTGCAGGACTCTTCTTCCAGCAGCTTTCTGTATTCCCCATAAATTAATGTTGGTTGTACTCGTAATACTTTTCCTAACATTATAAACGTCGACTGTCTATTGAATACATTAACATGCTTTTCCATGTGGCCTCCTCTATTTCTAATTTTTGCACCTACGCCTCGAGCTCTTGAGCCGATGTCTGAAGATTCTGTTATCTTGAAACCCTGAAATTTTGCTGTCTCTAGTAATCTAGGAACTTCCAAAATTGGTAGTACACGTTAAGAAATTAGACTCTAGAGAAAAAAAAGTTCTGTTACGTAAGTATATTTGCTTGTTACAACCTGATTGAGGAATACACAATCTGCAATCAAACTCACAACCGACAAGAACTAAAATCGACATTTAGAAAAATTTTTACATTGTTTGATGCTATGGTCCAATGGTTTCATCTGATTACCTAACCGTTACCATTTGGAACATACCCGAACAGTTAACAACATGTCATACCATGGGTATGTACAGAAGTTTTTATGTTTCATACTTAGATATTATATTCCTGATGCCCATATGAAAACAGTAGGCAATCAAGACTTTTAAGTCTAACTTTTACCATTTTATTATGTGCTAGAAAGTGGCCAACAGGCCTTTGAAAGATTTTACAACCATGAAATATGTAATGATCCAGAAATCATCTGTATTTGATATCATTTCCTGATAGCTACACTCATCATCGGCACTTGTATTCAAATTCCAAGCCTTCAAAAAGGCATTGCTCCAACATGAAATCTGTCGTTTTCAGACTAATTACATTGGTTTGGGTTTTTTTTCACCCTGTTCAAAGCCGAAGCCACTGCTAGGAACAGTGTTACTTTCCCCCTTTGGATGACAATTTATTTATGCTTGCAGTCCCGTCCCGGCCCTATCTCTCGAAACAAAAGTTTCCACTTCACGAGAGAAGATGACAGAGCACCATAACTCCGAGATCGTGACAGGCAAGCTCAGGAGAGGTTCAAACTCAAAAGCCTCAAATTGCGAGTCTTGCACTCTACCACAATGTCTCTTCTTTGTAAATTTACGGAAGCGGTACTCGAAATGAAAGTTCTTGGACTGTAAAGTCTAAGTAAGCATTTCGCTATTTCGAATCTTCCGGATGCACTCCTATACGATTTATCAATTTTCCGCGATTTACAAACTGGGTTCGCATATGCTTACAGGATAATTTTTGGCCCATCGTGATTAGAAAAATAATGACAGACTCCGACATGTCAGTTGCGAAGACTGTAAAAAAGACCTACAAATAGCGAAAATTGTATTTATGAATGTCACAAAATGCCCACTAAATCCGTTTAATTGCTTTGCCTTTCCGTAAAAACACTAACATGGATTGCATCGCCACGGAGTGACGGCCGTGACTTGAATCATCGTCCCAAAATACTACTTTATTCGAGTCGATGTGTAATCCAAATGACTTCTACATTCAAATGCTGTTATTGTTGACATGAAAAGTGGTCTACAGTGTTCTGCAATCGCATAAAGATGTCTAACACAAACCTCTGCAAGCCTATAACCTAAACGTGAAGGAATGATGGGGGCAATTCCCATATGTTTTATTTCACCAATTCTGGTCCTAATGAGGGAAACGCAAGGAAACTTCAAAGTAAGCATAGTTACGCTTTTGTAACCGTAGTACAGTGAAACCCGGCTTGGCACTTGAAAGAGGAAGCAAGCGTCATGGTTTGTCAAGCAGTAGCGTCGTGACGGAGTAACAAAGATTTAGTTGATTATACAAAGGCGAATGTTAAATCAAAGGACATTAATTGAAAGGGTTCATCGGTGGATAGTGTATCCATTCCCAATTATATATACTGTATGTTATGTTACATATTTTTGACATAAAATTTTCCGCTCCAAACACTGACTACTGCCGTTAGTGGCCAAGGTTTTAATTTGCTTAACTTATCTCTCCATTTGCTACTCGTACCTTTTCAGATTCACTCAACATAAGCGTTGTCATCACATTATAGTTTTGGCTACATCGTTAAAACTTAAGTAAATTTTCGCTCGGCAATAATAAACTTTAAACATACACTACAAACAATGAAAAGTAACGTGATTTAGATAATTTTTTCCAGTTGCTTATTCAGGCTAACAGTACTCTTCCACTTCATTCCATCACTATTTGTCATTACGTCACTATCAAAAAGGACAATTTCAGTGGAGTAATGGGAAACAATTTTGCACAATGACTAAATTGTTGCATTTGGTCATCCATATCGAACTATTGGGTCACTTGGACAGAAAAAGTGCAAAAATTATTACTATAGAGACTCCTGGTGGAAAACGTATCCGAGTAATAAATATGAACACCCAGGCAAGTATGCGAATACTGAGAGAC
>JAAAKL020016236.1:0-11123 GCA_010016065.2 Carybdea cf. marsupialis auct. non (Linnaeus, 1758)
ATTTATCTATCTATTTTTTATTGGCACTATTTAAAACTTTTGCATACAGCAATAGAAGTTCTGGTTAAATAGGTGTTTTTTATCTATCTATTTTTTATTGGCGCTATTTAAAACTTTTGCACACAGCAATAGAATTATCTATCTATTTCTCATTGGCACTATTTAAAACTTTTGCATTGTATATATTTTTCGACTCAACATGACATTATTTAAAACGTTTGCATTGTATGTATTTTTTGATTCAACATGACATGGACACAGGCCGAAATGAAAATTCATACAAGATTTTATTGAATTATGTAATTAAAATCAAGGTATGAAAAGGTTTTGAAAAATGGCCAGTTGTTAGGCCTATTGCACCAAATGCATGGTTAAATTAATCGTCTCCTTCAGTAAACCCTTTTCTCCTTTAGCACCTCCATTTCTATGTTATTTGCCGATCTACACTTGTTATTTCTCTTTAGGAGTTGTTTGTTCCCCTCAACTGTTTCTAAAATGCTAGTATTCGTTTCAGTTTACGTCATCATTCCGTTTAATAACCGTTTCAAGTATCTTGATAATGATTTGATAAATATAAAAATATAAAAAATATTGAAATATTTAACATCAACTACACTTAATTTTTACAGCTGTTGTGAGAAAAGATCTTCCTTATGACTTTCGTTCATCTGCAATTTCTTCCGTTCACCAATTAAACAAACACTAGAAGCAAGCATTTGAGCACCTTCAGTAAAAATTGGTGAACCTCATATTTGACAAGTTAGTCCTACATATTTGCTGTCTTGATTTCCTTCTTTAGTCTCAGCACCCTGATTCTTTTCAAGCAAAAAGTTCATTTAAACGTATTTAAGGAACATCAGTAGCATTGTCTTCGTGGCATGGATCCTTTATGCCTTGACTCTATCTGCATTTTACTCTCAATTCGTTATAATACATTTTTGTTTGGAGGTCATTCCCATGGTTTTCTACGGAATCTACGGATTTCAAAATCGATCTGAATAAAATCTAGGCTTGTGATTCTATGAAAAAGATAACATAGACCTGATTGAAGTCGCACGTCTGTTGTTGGTAGCAAAAAAAGGCAAAAAGCTTAGAAAGTCTGATTGGTGGCTGATGTTTTACAGCTCTAACAAGTCCCTTATACAACCAATTGCAATATATCATACTAGTCACTAATAACTGTTAAATATGACTTTGAGTACCCCTTTCAAGCAGAATTGGCTGACCACGTTGTCGACCAAAATTTGTGCTTTGACACGCAAGAAGTGTAGTCTAGCTTCAAGGTTTCCTATGAACAGCATAATAAGAAACGTAAGTACACTTTTGAAATGTCAAATAATAACAATTTGAATTGAGACTTGACGATGGCAACGCAAGAAAAGTGGAAATACGTTCCACCCTTAGCGGCAGTAAACACATGAATCCTACTACAAATGCCATGTAAGACTTAACATAGACACTTCTGTCCATTACGTCAATTCTGTACAAATTTCCTTGACACCGCTGAATAAAAGTCATGGTAAGATAATTGAATGTACATTCTGCAAAAAAAAAAAATATAATTAGAGAGTTATAATTAGAGAATAATAGAAGAATATTAATTGATACTAGAGAATTGCAAAAAATGACACCATATTTGTGTTTCTCTAGTTTCTTCTTCTCTCTGTTCAAGTTCAATATGCACTGGTCTCCAAAACTTTGTAGATCTGAATGTCGACGTCCACCGATTGATGATAGAAGCTAATATGGAGATAAGAAAAAAAGATATGATCGGGATTGTCCTGGGTCTGATGATAAGGCGTACACGGGGAAGGTGCATATAAGGGGTACGAAGAAAGTTAGTAACCATTTCTTCTAAAATATTATAGATTGCATCTCTTAATTATTCTAACTCCTGATTCATCTTCCTTTGTGTCTAGCTAAACGGAAAGGTAAAACTGAAAATTGACTGACAGGAAACAGAGCTGATTGGAAGTTTTATTATCTTGGTAGCATGATGGCAAGTGGCGGAAAATGTGTGGCGGAAGTTAATGTCTGGATTTGTGAAGGCAAAATGAAATTCATAACAATTTAAGATTGGCATAGGTAAATTTGCAGTTCTTTTATCTATAAGCCTTTCCATTATGAGCAATGCAATAGCGTTTGCACTTACGTTTTCCTGATATAAATTGTAAACTTTGTTAAGGTGTTTTTCAATTTGCCAGTAGGCTTCTTCCTCGTAATCCTTGATATTTAGAGTTACTAAGACATCTCCCTTGTTGGCCTCCCTGATTACAATAATATTGTCATTTTAAAAAAATCAAACCATCTTTCGGTATGTATTTACATTATTTAATGTCATGCTTCAAAGAATAGTCGAATGTTTCCCCCTAATTTCTTTCATCTTTTCTCCTATAACGTTTTTTGACGATGTTAGTTGGTACGTTTGCGGTTTGAAATTTTCTTTATGATTTTCGGTAGCATAATTTTCAATAAGTTATATCCTTCTTCCAAAGTTGCCTATATAATTCATTAAGTTATCTAATTTTAGTTTTCAAGGATTTGGGTCAAAAGTAGCTCCTACAATAAAAATGGAGCTCTGGTTCTGAGAGTGTTTTAGAAGATAGGTCCGTAACTCTTCGGTCCAAGACTTCCTAAAAGTAAACCTTTCTTAAACTTTATTCCTGGTCCTGTACCTTATCCATGTAACGATTAGTCCTTTTCCGTATCGGCTTCTCCCAATTTTAATTATCCCCTATTCTCTTGTGTTTTGCACAGTATTCTTTTGCTGCGTTTCACTATGGAGGGTTCCTGGGGAGCCGTTGATCTTCATTCATGCCTTGTTGTGCAAAGGTATCTCGCCCTGTTTTGCGTATTGTGTCTTGTGTTTTTCCTTCCGTTAACTAGCTATATCTTCTCATTCGTCACACATTTTCGTATGCTGTTGTTAACTTCTACTTTGTCTTTAATTGTAAAGAAGTTTTCTACTTTAGCATTCGTATCTTCTTCTACATTCTGAATCGAATATAAATTAAAGGAATCTATGCATACTTTATTTAATATTGTGCTGTCTTAGCAAATTATTTTTTGCTATCGATATTTGTTCTTCTCTTAGCTCGCGCCATTGACAAACATAAAGGGTTTGTGCAGAGATAATCTCTTCGGAATTATGGCCTCTGATATATACGCCCTAGATACTCGACATGCAGAATATAGCTTAATTCCTTTTAACTAACCTTATTGAGTTTGCGCCTGAGCTTCTGAATATCTTTCTCGGTTTCTGATGCATCGGTATCAGCGCTGATAAGTGCAACGAGACGAGTGCTGCTTTTAAGTTGATGTTACGTCCTTGTTTTCTATGGTATTTGTTTCCTTTGTTACCTTTTTTACAAGTGTCAAAGTTCCAATGGATCTTCGTAAGTTTCTTGATGTGCACTCATGCTGTCCTAGACTAGTCCCCAGCCCCCCAAATTAAAATAAGTTGAACATGTATAGACATCTGTAATCCTTTAAAAAAGCAGGACTGAAAGCATTTTACAAATATATAAAACAAGACAAAACAACAACTGGTCGAAAGCTGACTAGCTTCCCAGAAACTTATTATCTTCTTCAGACCACTCATACAGATTGATTTTTGGCAAGAATACTTTATACACGAGGTAAAATATTTAAAAACAATAAACGCACTAAAGTTTCAAAATTGCTAAGATCCACCAAGACATTCCTATTTGCAATAAAATTTTACAATAGCTTAAGACCTTATAATTACATTCTTTAAATTGAATCGATTTTTCCAAAGCATAGAGACATTTGTGCCAGCAAAAAGATAAGGAGTTGCTGTGAGGCATCAAAGAAATTGTACTTAAAAATTTGGTCAATTTGTTTGCGAATTACAAGATATGCAAGGCTAACAGGAACATTGTAATAAAAAATCATTTCAGGCCAACAGGTCTTGAATATATCATGCATCCAAGAGTAGAAGGATGGGAGCTCCTTGCTATAATTAAAGTAAGGCAAATTTAATTTCTCAGGAGGCTAAACAGTGGCAGTTTTTTAGGGTGTTGGGTGCTAGAGCGAGTGAAGTTTCATATGACATCATGCAGCATAATGCAGTTCAGGAAATGACCCTACACCTGAGGGTCGTCAGGCAATACATGTCCTACAGAAGTTCTCCAATTTTTCACCTACTTCCATTGAACTTAAAATGTCGCTATATTCTTGGAAAAAACATAGGCTCTACGGGGGCTGGCGCTCCAGGGTGTTGCCCTTTCGTCTACCCATTAAACCTCCCATTGAGGTAGATTCTCAGAAACACCAAGAAAGCACAATTACTTGTATATCAAGAATCAGAAGGACGATTAAATGACAGTTCCTTTGACTCTTTTGAGAGAACAAGAACCTGTTAGCCCCTTGTCAAACCTATACCTTGCTTACTAATTTATAGTTAAAGCATCGGCTGCTTATAGATCTTAGGAAATGACTGACATTTTTTGCTAAAAAGAATAAATGAAACATAAATTCCTATGACAACTTTATAGTGGGCGTGGTCAAGGGTGTTATACTAATAGTGGTAGTAGCTTACGGCACAGCTCCCTTTTCTAACGGTTTAAAGTTGTTTCCGGAAACGAAGTGACTGCTAAGTAACAGCTGGCCCTGGAGTGAGTTACCTAAAATGCAACGAAAAACAGATGAAGAACAGATGACAAAACAAAAAAAGGGGCAAAGGGGATAAGGCAATGCCTCTACATGTGTTGCTTGACTTACTAACCTACCCAAGTCCACAAACATGTTACATGAAACAGACATGTAACAATAATATCAAGCAATACAATTGTAAAACTGAGCAACATAAGTAACTCTGAACCGCAACCAAGAGTTTGTGCTGCTTTGAAAACAAAGCGTGTATAACCACCATTTACTCACCTGTTTTTATTTGCTCACGTCCACGAATTTAATTGTATTTACTGTATTGTGCCTTTTCTACGATCGATGAAGTAAGATAATGGAAAGGAAACCTTAGGACTTTTGAACAAAACTGACACCTAGGCACCATTGTTCCAATTTTTCTGTGTGGTTGGTGTTCCCCCTCACTTGGACACTCAAATCGTAGAGAAAGGAAAGAACTACAAATAAACAGTTGAGAAGGAATTTGTTTGGAATGGGTACCCTGATTTGTTAGTGTCAAAGCAACAACACTTATTAAAACGGATAGTTATTCGATTACCTGTGCAACAGGCAGTGAAATTGCTTGATAAAATCTGATTCTCATATTTTTGTTCTGTGAGAACATAAGCATCGTCTGCAAACTGAGACCATTGTCAGTGTTGAAGTAATTTAGATAAGAAGTGGAGCTGGGCAAACGTATTAGATGTAATCTATAGGAGAAAGGTATTTATGCCGGGTCTAAAACATTAATCCTGTGATACCCATCTCCCAACGTGAAAATTGTCGCTAGAAAGAGATTTCTAAAATCATTAATGTAATACTAATATGACCAGCATCAAAATATTTGGAGTAATGACAATAATATAATTAATAATGATAAAAGTTAAATAGATAATATATTAGTAAACTTAAACACTGTATATCAAATACACTGTAATTTACAGAGAAGAAATTAAATATTTGAACTTTTCATACTCGAACCATTTTCACCTGCCAAGCTCAATGTTGACCATAAGATTACTACGGAAAATGACAATATCAAAAATCGAAGAGTGGTTGGGGCATTAACACGACTACGGAAGTCATAAATTGACAATACACTGCTTCAAATTTACCTTCTTTTTGCTCTTTCATTTTAAAAAGGTACAACAGATAAAATTTGAAATGAACTTGAAGATATCAGAAAACGTGTGGTTGATGTTACATTGAAAAATCTTGAAGCTATCAGACGTAAAATTGATCGTTAAAAATCTAAGTACAAAAGTGCACTTAAGAAAATAATCAAGGTCTACATCTTAAAAAATATTTTATACCAGAGTCGACCAACCCCTTTTTCACCCATTCACCTCCCTTTTGTTCTTTAAGTTTTCACATACGTCATGTAATATGAACACGTCTGAATAAGTGGTAAAAATCACACATCACTGTAACATTATTTGTTAATAGTTCATACATTTATATGAAGAAAATGTTAAAACTTTCCATCTGTTTGGTTGAATTATCACAACGTTTAATGAGACCCTATACTTGATGTTTCTCCATTATTACCTTAATGCATAATAGCATCTATGTTAGCCTTAAACAAAAGTCACCTTTTTCATAAGTTTCAACTTGTTTCGGTTTTTAGGGGTAAAATTTTTGAAACTACACAGAACTCCATTATACAGTGTGTAAATCTGGATCCGTTTGCGTGCTTGTTTGTCATGATTAAGTACTTTTATAGGTTTTATTGACAGTCACATCATAGTGCTTTTTGTCGTATAAATGGACTTTATCGAGTCGTCGATTACCATATTGGTTATCTCCATTCCGTAACTTTAATCAATGCTCTCCCCGGACAAGGAAAGCTGAGTTAGCTAGCTTGGAAACAGTATTCCTTGCCAGTCCGAAATGAGTGAAAGTACAAAATCCAGCACTTTCAGCACTCGGTTGGAAACAGCAGCTGCTAATGGCTGAGGCATATTAACACGCGCCTTAGCAGTTCCTTACTTAGACAAACTTGATGAAACAGCCAAATATTTTTGTTAGGAATCAGTGAGGGTCGTTTTGGAATCCTGCAGCTCACAGCTGAACAAGTTTACACGGTTCATAATATCACCTTAGTCATAGATTATGGTTTTGCATTCGTAGTGTGCAATAGATTAAAAACTGAGAAAACAACTACTTCAGGCTAAAGTAAAACTCGATGAGCCTTGCGCGACAATTACCTCCGACACCTACGGACAACAAAATTGGATGTGGTGTTATCCTTCATCCTTGGCAAAGGCCTTGAATAGTCTCATAGAACAAATTCTTGTTCACTTTAATGCAGTTGATCGCATTAATGGCGTTGATCAGTACTACATTTACTTGTGGCACACAAGTCATTTTCCGACAAGATTATTCAAGTCAATGCAGGGGACCGTAACAGTTTCTACAGATAATCAGGTTATTACTACGAATGTCCACATCATTGAAAACGTACCCTGGTAGTTGACTGGCAGAAAAACATTTTTTCATGGGAATCACCGACGTCAATACATCTAATGTAAGCAAGAAGCGTGCAATCACTTTGACGTACAATCTGTAATCTCGCTAACCTATACTCAGTAGTGTACACAAGAAAAAGGCAGGTGTGTTTCTATCGTCTCGAGGGGTAAATCAGCAGCAATTCTGTTACACTAGATAAAGGCTTACGTGAGCTGGGAGTATTGCTCTACTATTTACTAAATGCTTAGAAGTGAGTTACGGTATAAAACACACTATAAACAGTAAAAAACTCACTTCTAAGCATTTAGTACATTGTCCCTAATAGTAAACTACTTTTATAGTAGTTCAATGGCAAGACATATAAATTGAAACAGATCTATTGCTATGCTACGTGTTTAGTTGATTAAATTATTTGAATCAGTTTTGATGCTGTTGATACTGTATTAATGCAGTTGATGCAAGCAAATGTATTTCTCGATCTTCCAGAAAGCCCAAATCCCCTCCTCGTACTTGAAAGAGCTAGAATTTTGACTGACCTGGCAAGCCTCGTTGTGAGCAGACAAATCTCTACACTAATGGTCAAGAGTGTACAAGAACTACCGAAAAGATTGCTGCTTTCTTAAGTGTAAGTTTTATTGTATGTCAATCTGTAAATTGCCCAATGAAAAGTGCTATGGGCATGCTGACACATACATTGGTAATGAAGCAATACGGAATGTCCTTACCAGAACATGGTTTCTTTGAAATACATCCACTTGGGTGACAAAAATATGTCTGACACATCCGATAAGTGGTAAAAATTGCGATCAGTGATAAATCATCTCAACGATCGGCAATCAATAGACGAACAGGTGACAAAAATTTAAGGGATGTCATTCTTGCAAACATTTCATCTGATCTAATATGTGTGTGTGTTTGTGTGTGTGTGTGGCGACGTATTCACTTATGCAAACTCACTTATATCTTTCTTTCCCAAGTACAGGTCAAACCCGTATAGATATCCTGTTGTAGTGCTACATCGGCACCACTACTTGAATCCCCATTTATCAGTGTATTTGTTGCTGGTTGAGTGTACTGCGGCTACCCGGGATGCTCAGTCCTGCACATATTATCGTCTGTATGTGTAGGAATGCTGCGATGACAAAAGACAACTTACAGGAATAGCTCGGCTCTTTCTCTCGCAGACTGTCAATGAACTTGAAAGTCTCTAATGGGATAGGGGGATACGTATGCTTGAGCTCTTGTCAAAGGACACCAGCTTGGAATACGCTCTAATGCAATTTGCACATAATAAATATGTACATTCCAGCACGCAGATTGAACTTCGAATACGCTCATACCGTAAATGACCGAATAAGCGCCCCCGGTCGAATAGGCGCCCCTGCCGAATAAGCACCCCGGGGTAAGACTGTTTTTATTTAATAAGTGCCCCTGCTGAAATAAGCGCCCCCCCCCTTACAGAGAAAGGGGGCGCTTATTTAGAACATTGAAGAACAATGGACGCTTATTTAGAACAATACGCTCAGGGAAAAGGCGAGTTTAATAAGGCTACAGAATATGTCACTATTTATCATTAAAACTTGTCTTTCACTTCAAATATGGGGACTTTACAATTTTTGATTCTTTAAATTTCATTTCGAAATGAGAGTACTTTGTTTTTACTTTGGCAAGCTCTTCAGATAGAATCGTTGCTATTCTCTTGTCAGTTGTAAATGCAATAAATTTGGCTGGAACAACAAGCCCAACTTCCCGTTTCCGTGGCCCATTAACAAAAGCCAATAAAATCTGCAAAAGCCAAGACGACATTGCTATGCTGAAAATTTAAGAAAATTTAATAAGCGCCTCTGCTTAAATAAGCGCCTCTGCCGAATAAGCGCCCCTCTCATAGATGAAATTGTTAAATAAGCGCCCCGGGCGCTTATTCAGTCATTTACGGTAAGACAAATCCGGGAAGTCTCGGAATACACTTTTTACCCACTTTTGGTCTCTGAGGCCGCCTTCTGAGGCTGCAAAGGGCGATATTACCCTCGATTGTTTTTTACTTTATGTAAATGTTTTTTGTAAAGTCGCACATGATTTATAAGGTATATTACCAAACAGGAATGGACGTATTAGATTTTGACATTATTGTTGCACAGTCCTTGATTGGGAGCTACATCAGCCGTGGAAAACAACGGCCGTCCTATCCGTAGATCACGATGATCTTTCATACCTGCTGATGTACTGCATCTTCCATAAGAGACAAATGCAAACATCGTGGAGGCACTAAAAAGAAAACAACTTCCAACGAAGAACATGTGGCGTCTGCCCTTTGTTTCGTTACAGGGAACAACTTACGATACAGTTTCGCTGCATCCATATTGACATGTATACTGCATATGATCTTTGTTTTTCAAAGCTACTATACATTTTATTTAGTTTTTCAATAACCGTTTTAATCTCAATATAATTATGTTCAGTTTTTTATACTTGATGAACGTAACATGCGAACAAGAAAACTGTAAATGATAGCACACATAGTTTCTCTTAGATGCGATAGCTTTTAACTGACATTTAGATCAAGAAATGGCAGTTAACACATTCAGTGCACTTTCCAGTTTATGAAAAAGAGCAAAATTTTCCCGACGGACGATATGGAAAACCGTGTACCCCAACACGTCTAAATATCGTGTCACTTACTTGGAAGAAACTTGATAATACTAAGATGGTGATAAATATTTCTTTTACTATTACAGTATTGCCGTAGATTGATATTTACCTCTGAGGACGATAGGAACACATGTTTCCCCTAAAATTTTTCGAGAACTACAAGTAGTTTTGACACACGACCAACTGCAAATTATCTGGTACCCAAAATTTAATAAAATTTGAGGAAACAATAAGTATCAGTCCGGTAGAAATCTTGTGGTCCAGAAAGGGTTAAGGGATCGTGCACACTGAACCAGAAAATGAGGTGATTCCTAACTGGTCGTCACTCCTGCTTGCTGCTGTAATGCCTGCTCTTGAAACATGGAGTTAACAAATCTTTGCCTTTTCCTTTCATTCAATGCCCGGACATCTAAAGCATCTTTGTATTGACATACTGCATGTTTCATTTTTACGTGCGCCTTAAGTTTGGTGGGTTTTATAAAATTTTGAACACAGTTGGTTTACGATTACTGACGTTCATCTCCTGAGCCAAAGTTTACAGAATTTATCTACATTGGAAACTCCTGCTGAAATAAATAGTTTTTTCTCTTCTGACTAGTGTCCGGGTCCCTTTATGTCTGTGTTATCTCAACCTAGACTCATCAATATCATGTTTACTGTTGAAGCAGAAAATGATATGAGTGCACCGGCTTTAGATGTCCGCTCTAATAATGCGTTTTCCGCATCAGATCATTACAAACCTACTTTCCCTTGCTTTCTTGCTAATCATGTCAGTTTGACAAGAAATGTCTTGTACTAACATTAGCCGGGGGGGTTCTATTAGCTCAAGTTATATGTCCTTCCATATTGGAGTTGAATGGTTATGTCATTGTCTTCTTAAAAATGCTATCCCCATAGACTTGATGCTTTTGTTCATAAATTTTTGACAAGGAAATTAAGTCCCATCCCCAAGCGTGTGCTGTGCATATGCTTTCCTCGTGCATTTTCGAGGATTCAATAAATTATCAATAATTCTGAATAGAATGCTATTATAGGACGATATCATTACCTTTTCACAATGTTCTTCATTCCGTCACGTTCCTTGGTTACCAAACTAAATAAAACCTTGCTTAGACATGAACACCTTCTTTTCAAGAATTAAAACCTCTCTCTTTCTTCATAAAATTTAATTAAATTAATCCCAGTAATAAATATGAACACCCAGGCAAGTATGCGAATACTGAAAGACATCTTTTAATTAAGAAAAAAAAGGTCTGTAGATTTATCAAAATTTATTAAGTCAAACTTTCGATGTTGCTAACATCATCATCAGGAAATTACATTAAGTTGGAAGTTACATTACTAAATATATTTGTGAGAAA
>JAAAKL020016237.1:0-11123 GCA_010016065.2 Carybdea cf. marsupialis auct. non (Linnaeus, 1758)
GCAAAGATCAACATCCCTCGATACTACATCAAACATCAAGCTAGAAACGCATGCTGGGAAGCAGTGGAGGATCTCGATCACAGGAAAAAACCAAGATTAGACGTCCCTCAAAACTCAAGAGACTATTCTGCTCCCCTAGACCTAGCACAGTTACTAGTCCCGTGCGTGGTCGCAACCAAACAACTTGTATCCCGCTGTGTTTCTGCAACCGTTGTCTCCTTGTAAAGAAAGAGTGTACGAAATACAAGTATCTATCTCTATATATGTATATCTATATCTATGTATGTCAAGGTAAGTATGTAAGTCCATCTCTCTGCCTGTAGATGTGTATACCACCACAAAGATAGAAAAGGAACTAAAACACCTACCACAAACACAACACCTGAAGATCACAAAGGAAACCTACACAGAGTCCAAACACTTCTAGACGGTTATCATAACGCTCCACCAACAACTGCATCTAAGTATATCACATATGGTAACATAAATAAACACAGTAAAATCTCTAGCTTACTTCCGCCAGACAACGATGATCAACCCTTCTTGGTGATTTTCTTCTTCCCAGGACTCTGAGAGACAGCACCGGAAATCCTTTGACCCTCTAGTGACCGCTCTCGAACTTGTTCGAGGGTCAACGAAAACCCGATTAACCGTCCGTTGTGGAAGATCTCAAGAAACACCAAACACATCATCAATCAACAACTACATAAGTTTTGCTAGGGTAGAACTTATATACCTGTGCAAGGATGATATGTTCACCCACTTTAGCTCCTCGCCATTTCATGTGATACCTTACGTTACAATCAGGAGAAGAAATAACTCACATCTTCTTGAACCGATGACGACCTTTAGCACCAAAAATACCTCCCTCTTAAAACCCTTCTTATGCAAAACAAATATATCAACAACAAGGTTCGAACACAATCTCTTACTTTGTATGACTATCACGAACATCATCTTCAACTTTAACTTTTGTTAACATACACAGATAGTGTTTACTAATTCATAAACGATATACCAACACCATAGCGTCTTGTAATCACAACTTATATGTCAAGATATAGTGATCTCATCATCTTTAAAGATGCTCATCTTTGATGTGACATCCAAAACACACGAACTCTATAAGAATCACAACCTACTCTAAACAGATGGTATCTACCTAATAGAATAAAAGATATCCTAGAAATAGTTGTCACCAACTACTTCAAAGATCACCATCTTCTGTCAATGTAAATCTCTATGAACGTATGTGTATAGCGTGCACCAAACTCTGTGCTGATATTGTATAAAGTAATCACAGTGAAGGGTAGCCCCTAACAGTAAGCATATATCAAACATGGCACAGCAAATGATCATCGAACAGGACCTAGATCTACATGCAGACACAGAGAGCGATAGTGAAAGTGTTGATAATACATCAGAAGACGAAAGGATAATGAGCAAGACGCAGGATTATGACCTTGTTATCTCAATGTTTTCAAGAAAGAACTTGCTTTTAAAGGATGGCCTGTCGTTACAGAAGATCAAAGGGCATTCTATCTATCTACGTCATATCTCCAAATGTTATGGCTCCGTTATATTGATGAATATGATGTCGCATTCTTACAAAGACCATATCGGCACTTCGTATCTTATCACAGCAGATGGAGTTAAATGCTTTTGAGGAACCTTCTCGTTTCTTTTTCGTTGAACCGGCGAACACTGCAGTGAGCCCCACGGAGTTATCCAGAGTCGTATGGTTTCAGTTTTGGAATTCAGGTCAAAACCAACAAACCATAACGATCATGATAACTATCGTCAGAAGGCTTTCAGACATAACCATTGATATCGCAAAACATAGTATGGATTAAAACTGAAACCAGGACGAATTCCTATATCCACCAGGATCACTACTTTGTGGACAACATCTCGATACTTTATTTGGCGTCAGAATGCACTGAAAAGCTCGTATCCTTCCTGTTGGATGCCTTCCGGAGGTTATAACTTCTTCTAACTACGAAAGTAGTAAACAACGAAGTTTCTCACAACTGTAGATATCTCGTTGATGTAATTTAAGAAAGACTTAGGATAAAATATGGAGAAAGTTATCACTAGGTGTACTTTCTACCTTTGTTTCTTATAACGTAAACACATAGTACTTTTGCTCATAGACTTGCACATAGAAAGATATAGGGGAGGGTATGACGTCCACGTAGTTCTCTTCCTATCACACCTGTTACTCATCTGATGTGTATGACCTCCATCTTGGTAAATCATCAGTTGTGCTTTCTTCCTTTTGTTTCTTATCGGGTGTAGCATCCGGGCAGTCATAGCAACAGCCGCGTCATCACTACAAACTTCCATCTATCTCACATATATCAAACATTTTAACCTCCAAGTTACACATGTTACGTCATTCCCCCGACCTTCTGACTACCGCTTATGTCATATGCTATTTTTGTGAACTCCAAAGGTCAGGTGGCGCAGTGCTTTACAATGCCTTAAAGGCACAAAAAAATGCCGGAACAAAAAGTTGCGAAATTATCTGGACGAGAAAACGTAGTAAAAGTTGCGGGGACTAGATATTGCGAAAAGGTAAAATTTTAAAGATAGAAATAGAAGTTTCGAATTCCAAAATGGTTCAAAATGTTAAATTACGTAGAAAAGGTTATCTCGGTAACTCGATTTCGTAGAACTAGTTAAGCAGATAAAACAATTGCCGTTAGAGTCATAAACAGATTCTCACAATGCTATAAAACAAAAGAATGGAAAATAAAACATGTTACTAAATGTATGTCAATGCATCTCAACACTCAAAGTTGCGGGAAGTTAAAGCTGCGAACTGCTGAAAAATTAAAAGTTGCTGAACATAAAGTAACGAAAGTTGCCAGAAAATTTCGCAACTTTTATTTCCAACAACATTTTGTTTCCGAAACTTTTTGTGCCTTTAAAGTAGTTTAGTCACTACCCTCTGAAGTTGTCAAACGAAAATGTTTCATGTGGAAAAATTCTGTTATATTTTGCTAATTTGTTGTAGACTTGCAGTCGTTTGTCTCCCTAGTCTCCCGTTTTTCCACCTCCAAGTGATGACCGATAGCAACCATTTCTCATCATCAATAGCAATAGGTTTGTAAACCTTAAAACTGTTGTTAGAAGTACCTAATAAAGAAAAAACCTACGTCACTAAGTATCAGGGACATGGGAGCACTGGGGGCTCATGCCCTCTAAGCTTTGTCGATAAGCAAAGAGTGCTCTTTTATCCAGTCGGAGATCCAACTCCTAGTAAAGTGTTCTGTTGGCGAAAAAGTGCCTTTTGACTGTTGCCCCCACCCCAAAAATGTTTGAGATGCTTCCTATGTCCATGCTATCAATATATAATTGCACGCTCAACTTGTAACTGACAGCAATTCACAATTCATTCTTAAATTGAAGAAAACAGTGGCTACGACTTCTTGGGCAGGTCAAACTTTGGCCTTTGCTAAGTACCGCCCCTTACCCCTCGCCCTTTAGCTCTCTTGCACTATAAATCTGAATATTCAGATCTGTGCTTGCACTGCCCTGTTGAAATTCAACACTGATTAACAAAACACTATTCACTACGATACCTTATCAGAATTGGATGCTCATACTCGAGTTGGGCCTCCAGGGCAGCGGCTTATTGTTTTATGTACCATGCTTTAGTGGTGCAGAGGGTAACAGGAGCTGAAAGGACTGTACTCCTAGTTAACCCTCTTTTTCCTATTATCTGCCCCTCCCACCTCATGTTATGTGGAGCCAACTCTGTGGTGTTTGTTTTCAAGTGGTACAGCAACACCATTGGGGCTTTCCTGTGAATGTTTATTGTGACCCTCAAATCAATGCACTACTAGATGATGACGTAATAGGGATCTTTCGGAAATGGACCAATGAAATTTACCCAGCTTGAAAATAATTATCCAGAATCTCACATGCTTCTTGAAGGGAAGTTAGCGGGACAAGGAACATCAGGATCGAAGGATATTGAGAGGGAGGGGGAGCCAAGAAAGCTAATTTGCGAAGGTAAGTCGAGGGAATGTCATGGCAAATCGAAGCTGTGTTTACTGACTGAGTTATGAGCGATCCATTCCGATGCTTGTGGTATCAGTTTACAAGACGTATTCATGCTTGTATTTGTTATGTTTTCCACGCCGCCATGTTAATTCTTACAGGTCTTCGAGCTGCAAGTTTCTGATAGTTTGTTTGAATATACCCTTCTTTCTACCTGGAAAACTGAATTTTTCATCATATCGTACTGTATTAGTTTGTGGAGTGCCCCAACTCAAAGTTGAATTATCACTTGAAAGTGTTAGGCCTATCCAGTTTTGAAATACTGATTGATGCATGGCATACCGTTCAGTACCCTGCGTAGCGGTAGTTCCTGTCAATTTCAGTTTGGTACACCTGCAAAGGCAAAGTTTTGCCCCCAATTGATTCTAGCTGTTGACATGTGGATCATATACTGCATCATCCTAGATATAAAGGGTAGGTATGCAAGTCGGGAAATCGGAGTGTCGAGTTTTCTTGGACGGAATCAGCAGCAAAACTTGATTCACGGTAATCGTCAGCACGTGCTCGACTGTTCAAGGGGAACGAAGCGTTGACGACTTGCAGTCATCCAACACTTTTGTATCATAATATACTATAAATTTTTCTTGATGAAAGAACAGATCCGTCCCTGCTTTCAATAACCGATTGATGTATGTTGTTACGTACTTTCTGACTGTAGTGAATATGTTAGGCGAAGTATATGGAAGAGCCAGCATTCCAGGTTTATATTGCCATTGACTGGACGTCGTGTGTGCGCAGTCTTTCGTTGTTCTTTTGATTCTCAAAATGTCTTCCACTATCAAAAGCGTCGCATCTAGATACCAAACTTAACTTCCTCGACAAGACACAAGTCTATCTTGCTTCCCTACACTAGTTTGAAGGGTGATTATTAGATATAATCGCCTTGGTATATAGCTTACAAGAGTCGAATGGAAACATTTTAGCATAACAACCCGTTTGCGCATTGGTTTTCCCCTTCAGCACAATGAAGTAACTTGATGGTGGCATTTTGTCCTTCAAACAACCGGGCAAAGACAAAAATGCTTTTAACTAGACCTTCCAAGCTGACTGCTTATATATTTACCTGGGGAGAGACGTGAGCATGCAGGAAGCCATGTATATGGAGGGCATGTCCGATTGTTTAATGACCGTTAATAGGGACATAACTGCAGTTGCCTTTACGAGTATTCTGTAGTGTTAATGTTATGTGTAACGCCCCCCTCGAACCAATTTTATCAATTTCTACTTCATTTGTGTATTGTTGTTAAAACTCTTTTTTGTTGTACTCGGGTACCAAGAAGAGGATATGCTGTCGACTTTTAGTATCAATGTCTCCCTTTTGGTAGCCAGCTCGGTAGCTTTTCATTCAAGCGCATTGGCTGTATCAGTTTCCATAATTTAGCAGATATGCTGCAAATCAGGATGTGATCTTGAGGCAATACAGTTGTCAGGAACACTTCAAGACACATTTCGATAGTTTTTATGTGCGCCAGAACCAATGCCCCAAGATTGTGCCCATGAAAGAAGATAGTAAGTCTTACAGCATCACCTAAACGTAGTACGCCGGGTTTCTGTAGGCTAATAGCCTGGATGCCCCTTAAACCCAGCAGCCCATCGTCGGATTTTAGTAAGAAGTGATAATGGCTGGAGATAATGATCGATAGAGGATTCCTATCTTATTGTTAGAAGCTTAACTTTTAGTTGCAGGAGAGCCATGGCTTGGAAGGGTCCATTTTTAGCCGCAATGCCAGGCCTGCCTGCAGATTTCTTACGGCGGGAGGACGTCACCGAGATTTCCTACGTATTTCTTTGTTGACTAATCAGATCAGTCAAATTAAAGTCAAAATAAGCATTTCTGACCGATGTTTATCATATTCACTTACACAAGCAGAATCTTAATTTTTCCTGGATAAATGAATCTAAACCGCCTAAAAGTTTTCAATTTGGACTCAATGACAACAGAGTCGTGAAGAATAGTAGTTGGGCAGAGGAGGTAGGTGTTCATAAGTCGTGACACGAAACCTTAAATAGCTGGAAAGATGTCAATTCTAAAAAAGTGGGTGGGAACCTGGAAAAGTCAGTAGAAATCTTTGAAACAGCATACAAGTCACATAAAAGTCTGGGAATAATTCGGCGCTATAATTCTGGGTGTGTGGGTCTTTGTTTTCTAACCCCGCTGCCAATCAGTTAGTCATTCTGGATTGTTTTCAACATGGTCTTATCAACAAGCTTCGAAACCAGTTTGAGCTGTGCATGTACCGTTTATTTTATGGGATTGGGAAATTAAACCTAACCCATTCTGTATGACAAGTAAATGCCACCACAGGACTAAAGTTTTTCTAAAAGTGCTGATTGATTGACTAAAAGCAAGAACTAAACGTGTAATAGGAAAAGTGCAGATTGGGTGCAGATGCAAAGAAACAAGTACTTGCAATGTTAGATTTGAGAAGTTGAGGGAGGTGCTGGAAGAGTTGGATACTGGCGAGGGTGGAGTTGATGCCGATTAGATATGATAACTAGGAACAGCTGCAGTAAGGGTTGATCAAGTGTTAAATGGGCTTTTGGGTTGAGAGAGGATTGAGACAAAGTTAAGACATCACCAGATGCTTTGTTGCTATAAACAGAGGAGATTATGGCAAAAATTGAAAGATTTTGATGGAGTTTAGATTGATGAAATCAATATGATGTTTGCAAGTGACATCACTTTTTGCAATTTCCCAGTAGAAGCTGCAACATTTGTTAGATCTGTTAGTTGAGGATAGAAAGGATGGGTCTTTTTATATATCAATAACAAAAATCCTTCTGTTAAGTTGCATAAAATGTATTGCCACCAAAAAATGAAGAAATGGTGGAGCAGTAGTAAAGGATTTGGAATGGGTGTTACGATGTCTAAGAGCAGGGGTTGAACCAACTGTGCAGTGATGCACAGGGATGCCATGTTGTAGTAGCCAACGTCTGAATCAGGTAGGGTAATTGACGATGATGAGGTATTTTGTTGGTTTGTCATGGAAAAGTTGTGGGATTATGTTTCTCAATCATTTGTGGCAACCCTGTCCTTGGCATTATGTAGTATTGCATCAATTTATGACTTCATTGCATACCTTTTGTAACCCACAGTGCATATTCTACAGGATATTTTGTATTTATATTTTGTAAATTGTAAGCCATATGTCACCTATCCTGATAAAAAGGGAACTAGATTTCAAGGCTGCGGGTTAAGTTAAGGTGGCAACAGGTTCCAGTTTTCAGTCGGCAGCATATCGTTTTGCTTGACATAAATACATTTTCTTGTAAAGTATTAAAATGTCAGAAATGAGTTATATTTAAAGAAATCATCGTCACAACAGCAGCCATTACTCAGCAGGCATGTACTTATCTTCATACATAATTTGAAGTACTAGGCTTAAAGTGCACCTTGGTGAAGCATTTCCTTTAATGTATTTCTTCCAATATAATGTTGATGGGACCTTCCTATGTTTTGGAAGGAGTTATTGTTATTTCTTAAAAAGGAGAACTGACATCCTGATGTGGAATAATTCTTTTGCATATACATACAGACTTTTAATGTCAATTCCAGATTGAAGTTAAATAGTGGAGGTAAACTGTTCTTTTAATTTTTTCCCTAGTTGGGTAGCAGATCAAAATGACTGGCAGGGCTCGTGGTCGAAGTAGGGGCCGGTCTCGAGGCCAGGCTACTGCAGAAGCACAGCGCCCAGGTGGTGCACAAGAAGAGGCCCCACCACAGGCAAGTGGACCTGTTGGGAGGGGTAGATCTCGAGGAGTGCCACCTAGTAGGCCTGCAGAAGCTAGTGCAGCAGCTGCGGCAGATAAACCAACTGCTGAAGTCCCAGTGGCACAGATGAAGGAAATGAAAGTTTCAGATGAGAAAAAAAGGAAGCCAAGAGGTAAGTTATGACTTATAAGCATCCTAGAGAAAGCATAAAGTATAAAGATTAGTGATGTGGTAGGGCAGGGTGACTAGAGATACTGGGTTATTTGTTATATGAAGGTTGAGTAAGTCAAAGTTTATTATCTGTACATATGGAGTTATTTTAGCAACCCATCATTGTTTTTGGCAAGACACCATGAGGAAATTGTAAGCATAGAGCTCTGCCTCTCATACGGTTCTTTAGGAACAGTACAGATTGAACATCCCTTTTCAAATCCTTTTTTATGACCACTGTTTTCAGAGAACCCCTTAAGAGCAGAGGAAGGAAGAAATTTCTCAATTCACAGATTCACCCAAAAATGGGATTATTTCTTAATAGATATATGCTTGGGTTTTCATTTTTCATTGTTTAAAGGTACAAATATTGTTAATGTTTACTCTTCTTGACCCACGGCTAGAGCTTGGTTGTTAATCATTCGATAACACTCTCTTTAGTCAAACTAGTTGTAATGGGGCAATTACCTACTTTGAGCTAAGTTTTTCACTAATGATTGCTAATTTCAGACACCTCCATTACCTTATCATTTTATATACCCAAAATATTGATTATGCTTTTCTCAGAAATTTTTTTTATTAAGACACTTAGTAGTAGGGATGCTTTTCTCAGCAAAACCATTCTATATTGCAGGAAACAAGTGTAAGTGGCAATAATTTCCCCACATGCTGAAATGTCAACACCTAACTATGAGGGTTAGCACCAACCAAAGAAAATTCCCCTATTTTCCAGACAGCCTACAGAGGAAGTATTTAGATTTCAACTAGAGCCTTCAGTCTAAACAATCAAAAATCTGTATATCTCGCCAGTGTGGTAATGATATATATTGGATACATTTACATTTAAATTGACCTCCAAGCATGTTGAGTTCCTAGTACACAGATCTTAACCAATGATGCCTATTGCTTAAGGCACACAAAGGAGAACTGTACACATTAAGCTACTCAGTCAATCCTGGGTACTTCTGCATTTCTATAGTTTTTCATAAACTCTGCAAGACACTAGGATTGTACTTGTGCAGCAGATCAGGAATGAGACATGTACACTGTAAAAAGATTACAGAAAAGCAAAAATTGTAGTCAAGTAGCTGGCACCACCAATTAGAATTCCATCATTACAACTGAAAGGAAACAGTCCAGTCCTCATCTTTGTCATTCACTTGACTATGCAATCTGATAGGTCTATCACTAGAAATATTCTTACCATTATGTGTTAAATGCACCTTTTCCGACCTGATGTTTTGAAAAATGTTTTGCCCTCCTGTTCATGAAAATTCTCAAAAATAGTTTACAACCCCAGTATGTAGGGGGTTCAACAGTATGGTATTAGTCGTGGTATATACATTTGTGTTTTTGTCCTTTTCCCCCTCTTATGAGTTATATTTGTGTTCTTTCAAGGATTGAAACAACCAGTAGCTAAGGAATATAATTCCAAATCACTCGAATGAAACTCGTTGATTTTTTCACATTGCAGTAGTTGATCTAGAAATAAAGTTGTTGGATATTGATTGAAGATTTGAATGACCTTGCTCCAAGTCCCTTGTGACTTCTGCTAAGATTTTACAGAGAAACGTGTCATTTTTTAGCTTCCTATCAATGAGGTGGATATATCCTGTACAAAGAATGTTACTTTTGAAATTTGTTAGTTGGGGATATTTATGATAGGTATGATGTAGTTGGCATCAATGATTGCCACAAGTATATAACAATATACAACTGAGGTCTCTAACAGGAATCAAAATTACAAGCAGATGAAAGGGTTTAGAGGGTCCAGTCTTCAATTTATTTGCACACTTTTTATTCACTACGAAGTTCAATTTATCATCTTGTGAAGAATATTTTGCAATTTTGTATATCTGGTTTTTTGTTGGTTTTTTAATGCATGGCCCAAAAAGTAGAAAAGCCAAACCTATTGGTTTTTGTCTTTGAAGACCCTAACACTCAGCGTGGTCTTGCATCTTCTTTCCTTAAAATTATACAAATCTTGTGTAGTCTTGTTTTAATCTTGTGTAAACTTTTGTGTTGGTTTCTTTGGAAGCAGATTTAAGATCGTGTTTCTGGTTAAGGTGCATTGCATGATGGGGAATTTACTGCAACACCTTGGCCACTTAATCCAAATGCAAGTTTTCAGACCTTAATTATTTTTACCACCCACTCTTGACATCCTACCCCCACAGTAACCCCCCCCCCACACACACACATACGATGGACCCAGATGACAGATGTTTGGATTTAGCAATGACACACGTTTGGAAATAGCAATGACACAGTAAAAATGGGTTTTGTAAGATTTGATCAACTTGGTTACAGTTTAATCCAATCTTAACAGATTTTTTTTCTCTGAAAATGGTTTTGGGCCCACATTTATTACTGCCAGTTTAGGTCTACAAAGTTTTAAGCCATCTGCAGAGCTTTTTCCTCCAATTCTGGTCAAAGTGTAAAATAACCTGCATAAAACAGACCAGAGATACCATTGTCTAGGTTATTATGGTACTTTGTTGATTGAGGGAGTGTTGTAGCCACCTGTTTTCCACCAGTTAAATGTGCCAGCAGAGTCCTTCTAGTTACCAAAGGGGGAGCCCTCCTTATGAATGTAAGGGGATATGAGAATTTGATGTTATTTTTGTATGGGTCTCCATAGGTTTGGAGATGCAACAATGTGTATACATGAATATTGTTTTCAGAACCTTTCTATCTAGGTAATTGGCCTTTACAACTTGACACAAGTTAAATAATAGTTACTGATGTGTACTATTTCTTTTGAAACAGGTGTTATAGAGGACATCCTAACAAAACCAGCAAACTTTTTATCAAAGGAAGGTACAACAGGATCACCAATAAGTCTTGTGTCAAACTATTACAAGTTGACACAGTTGCCAAATTTCACGGAGTTGTACCAGTACAGTGTTGACTTTTCACCAATGGCTGATAGTAGGGGGCTGAGAAATTTCCTGTTATTTCAGCACAGTGATGTATTTGGACCTGTTAGAGTCTTTGATGGTATGATACTATTTTTGCCCAAACGTCTGAATGAGAGCCCTCTTGAGCTCCAGTCAGCTAGTGAGAAAACTGGTATCACATATACCATCAAAATAACTTTAACAAATCAGTGGCCAATTGGAACACCACCCTT
>JAAAKL020016238.1:0-11123 GCA_010016065.2 Carybdea cf. marsupialis auct. non (Linnaeus, 1758)
ATATAAAATCAGTAACTACATAATTAAAAGCATAAAATCATATAAAATACATAAAATGCCCTGAGGCGACCGACGAGGTTTCGGTAATTTCTACCTTTTTAAAGTCTACCCTTCTAGACTTGAAAAAGGTAGAAATTACCGAAAGCTCGTCCGTCGCCTCATGGCATATTATATATTTTATATATATATGTATATATATGTATATTTATATATATCTTATGTCCCTAGAAATATAATATTTAATATTGAGTATAAATATGATTATTATTCATTGTTAATAGTCTTGTGTCTCGTTTACTTGATTTGACATGATTTTTTGTCCCTTTATTTGAATAACTTTATGTTGAAGGACAACTCCCATTTTTTATAACTGGAATACAGCCATTTTCATGTGTAGGCGACATAACAAGAATTTGACCTATAATTTATGGAATGGGAATTTATCTCCCATTTTGTAAACAATATAGACGTCTGTAAGAACTTTTTTCTAAATGTTAAAAGTATAATTACACCTGTGACATTAAAATAGTTTGTTCTTTCCAGTAAAACACCAAATGTCTAAAAAACGATTTGTCAAAGCAAAGTTCAACACATCTTTGTGTGAAGTAAGAATAAATCTTCGGCTTTCATACCACGTTAATGGTATTCATCCAATGGTTACCTCGCTACTTCATATTTCCTCGTTAGTAAAATCATCGCTCTCAATGTCACAGATTGGCATTTTACTAGAAATGCCCAAGAATGTGATTTTGTGTTTTAAGGATCAATGTCAAGAAGGAAGCTCCGATAGAAAAGTAACCTTGTTTAACAGCAGACTCCTATTTTGTTGCAAAACTGGTTAGATACAACACAAATAACTGAAAGAAAAAGGAGTAAAGCAATGCAATGAATACTTTTGCATTCTTGCCGCTTGAACATAATCTGTCCGACTTTCTAAAAACGAAGGTCTTCTGAAATCAATGACAGTTTGCACACCACAGTTTGAATGATATTGTAATGTTGAAACATTGTTAACATCAACAAACACATGAGAGGCGTGAAAAGTGTCATGCATCTTTCAAATCTAGTGGTAAAAGTCAGAATGCAAGATCCGAAATACTACAGTGTTAATTGTTTTTTATTCATTTTAGCTCTTGCTGCTTCTCCTTGTTTGACATACTTCCTTCCAACGGACAAAGTACCAACAATGATGGCGCAATGTTTATCTTTGGAGATGTGTCATCTCGACATATTGATGACAGCTCCATCGACAAGGAACTGGTACTTGCCTCGGAGATGTTATGTGCTCACAAATGCGGTCTGTCAGAAACCTGTTACAATATTGCTTTCAGAAAGCACCAAGGAAAGTCCACATACCAGTGCATTTTTAATGTACCCAAACAAAGTACGATCGACATTGACGCAATGAATTCAAAAGACATGGGCAATTCATGGCTGGTACAAGAAAAGATAAGAAAAATAGTAAGAAATATTTATCATACATAAAACAAGAAAGGTAGTATGTACCTTGTATGTAAGTATCAAAGATGAAGTTCATTTGTTGGAGTACAATATATAATATCTACGAATTATTTGATGTATCTCATTATAGTATTCATGGAAATTATTTTTATTTAAAGTAAACTAAAGTTGCCCATTTTTTATCAAAAATATGCAATCGCTGGAAGGGTAAGTAATGATATGCTGCGTAAAGATAGGGAGAAAGTTGGAAGGAAATAATGTCCATTGCCTTTGGCAACATGGTGTTGATTGTTCTTTTGTTTAGATGAGAACGCGTAAAGAGCCTGTCGTTAGGAAAGAGAGGCTTAGAAAGCTGTCATAAAGACAACTGGATCAACGTTTAAATTTAGCGCATGCGCATTGCTCATAATAACTACAAAATGATATTCTAATTAACTGACTCTTCACAAGTAACTAGGGAAGAATCCTAAACTAAAAAAACTCGCTGAGGCAAGGCAGTTAATCAATGAATTTAACCTGATTGATTAATTCTATCAGTAGAATGCTGTAGGCAACTTTAACTGGCTATTTCTCACTCAAAGCATTTAAATTTGATGCTTGAGCTTTGTCCAAATTTATCCTACAATTGTTAAAGTATATGGCACTCTTGAGATTTAAAAAACCCAGAGACGTAAACTAATATAAAGAAAAAAGTGACAAAGAAACAATCCTTCATCCATATTCAATTTGAAAGGATTCTTTAGAGATGAATATTATGTCACCCACTGTATTCGAAATAAAGACACCCTTAGTGCATCGTATACTCTGCCAACTGCATGAGATATGATGAATCCTGATGATACATTTCTCTGATAATCACATTAGGTCCTCGTACCCAAAATGAGGGCATTGACACTCAGCTCTTCCCAACTTACAAGACCAGTTCCGATGCAACATTTGACTTGACCATGAAAGGACTGCAACCACATCGTATACTTTCTATAAGGCCCATTAAAACCATCAAAATTGTAGTTATCTCCCTTAGTAGTTTCTTTGTGTTTGCTAAAATGCTTTAAACAAAATTTTACAAAAATATTTCAAATAATATGTAATAAACCTACTGCCTTTTACCTGCAGTACGTGAGTCACCTCTTCTTCATGTACCTTATTCTGCTTAAAAGCAATAAAATATGATACCTGTGATATTTGCAAAGTATTTGAAGCGTTAGGGGTTTTTGTCAGTATATTGATACGGTTGAAAATACGTAAAGGACATAGTCCAATGATATTACTTCTAAACAAATAGATAATTTAATGCGTGACCCAAATTTCTGTCTAATTATATCAATCAGGCTGCTTTTGCAGACGTTAGGTGTTTGCTTTATACAACTAGACTATGTAGATAGACATTCTTAATTTCTTTCCTTTTTGATTGTCAGCGTAGTACACAATAATGCAATTCCTTCTGCTACATGTGTTTACTCTTTGCAAAGACAGCTGAAATGCTCATACAATAGAACCGTACCCAGGAAGGTTGCCCTGCTTACTTTGTTTTGCCATTTGGTGACCAGGATTTACGTTTGGAATAATACTAGCACTATGTTCAAGGTCGATCAAGGGAGAGATACAGTGAGGTACTTTAATATCTCCCTTGTATGACGAGAGCCATCTGATTCAGACCTGTGATTTTGTATGGAGGACACAATTAAAAGATCAAGAGTGGGAGGAGAATGCACCTCTAGTTAATTATCCCTGAATCTCCTTAATCTATTTACACTTGTTTCTCATAAGGTGGCTGAGCCATCTGTGTTGTAATCTCCCTTGACATATTGATATTCTTCAACGGAATGGTATTTTTTCAATATTTTCAACAAAAATTACCTTTTGACTTCAAAAAAGTATAGATCATGCATTAGAATTGTATAAGAAACAAGAATCAGTCTGAGCTTGGAAATAAAAAGGAAAATTAGTGGCCAAACAGGTTAAATACTAGGGGTGTACTGAGAAATTACAGCACGTTGTCGGGTTGTCTTCCTCCTATCCGTGAATACAGCCTGTAGCTAGAACTTAATTAGAAAGGAGTCGCGTCCTAGAATCGTCTGTGCCGTTAAAGTAGCCCGTAGGTACCACCCCATACCACACTACCCAAACCTTCCACTTTAATCTAGGTCTCGCTTAGTAGCCTATTAAAAAGCAGCGGTCTACTTTGTAGCAGTCTACTACCAAAGTCAGTGAAAATTAAGATCCAAGCGTAACTTTTTTTTCCTTAAGTTGACGGACTGGTAAGGTACTGGAGTTCCCAAAGAGAATGTATAAACTGTATGATCACCATCTATTCAAGTGATTAAGCTGTAGGATAGTATCATTACTTACTTAATTTCTGCTGTCAAAGAGCTTCATTTTATTTCACAAATGTGATAAGCTACAGGAAAATAGTTGCTGAACGTGTGGACACAAAACTGACTTTCGGTGCTACTTCAAACTTTAAGTCATCAATCCAAAGTGGTGAGTTACAAAAACAATAACAACTAACGAAAAGAGAATGAAACACGAATGGGAAAACTGTTAATGGAGAAACTTGCCAAGGACAAAAAAAATTTCAAGGAAAGAATGAGAAACTTACCAACAGGTCGTAAATAAAGAAAACAGAGGAC
The DNA here is from genome assembly GCA_010016065.2 of Carybdea cf. marsupialis auct. non (Linnaeus, 1758). NCBI lineage: Eukaryota > Metazoa > Cnidaria > Cubozoa > Carybdeida > Carybdeidae > Carybdea > Carybdea cf. marsupialis auct. non (Linnaeus, 1758). The sequence continues at coordinate 4,095 of JAAAKL020016238.1, forward strand.
GCGAGATTTATAAATGTTGGTAAAGTAGATATTACAAGAAACGTACAGTATATACTTTCAGGAGAGGATGAGGATCTTCAAAGGATAGTAAATGTGTTACGGATATTTTATAGAGACTTTTAAAGAGTAATAAGTCATTCACGGAGAGGATATAGATTCTTCAAAGTATGGTAAAACATTTACGGTTTTGAACTAAAAATAAGGATAATAAATCATTTATTACTGATTAAGGATAGTAAATATGAAGAGAGTGAAGTTCTTTTAAAGGCTAGTGCATTGATTAAGTAAACGTTTAGATAATGCTACAAAGGGGCGGTAAATATTTCAGAGGATAAATGAGGAACTTCCAATTTATACCAATTCTTTTAAGGAGAGGATGAGGATTTCCAAAAATTGGAATAACCCTTTTAAGCAAGTAATAAGGACATGCAAAATAGGTATATCTGTTGAAAGGTAAATGAGAAACTTGAAAATGATGGTAAATAATTGAAGAGAAGGATGAAGAACAACAAAGCTTGACAAAAATATTTCAAGATGGTAAGAGGATTTTCAAAGGCTTGTTAATCCTTCAAGGGGGGGATGAGGAACATCTTAAGGCAATAACTCTTTCATGGTGAAAGTGAGGGATTTAAAGGTGTAATTAATCTTATAACGCATGCAGTTGGAAGCTAAGAGATGCTAAATGTGTAAAGGAAAGGATAAAATAGTTGCTTATGAGGATTTATTTTGGTATGTAGAGGATAATCAACTTGCAGAATATGGTAAGCCCTTTAAGGACAGGATTGGGAACTTCCAAACGATAGAAAAATTTTGAGGGTTAGATTGAAAGCTTCTGTATGATGGTAAATATTTCAAGGAAGGAATAAGGAATTGAAGGGATTGGTAAATTACTCAATGAGACGATTAGAAACTTGTCTTGTCTGGAGAAGTGTCTTCCAGAGAAAATTATATCTTAAGGAACTTCTAGAGAACTCTTTTAAGGAATTATGGGATTGCCATTACAAGGGACGTATGTCACAGAATAACACATAGGGCCTAAAGGAAAGATTGTAGCAGATTTCACCGCCAAATCTGTGGTAAACATTTCAGTGATAAATATGTTTGAAGTGAAAGCAACAGATAAAACAAACATTTCTTCAATAAACACAACTTGCCACGATTCAATACAATCAAACCCGCGAGCCTAGATCTGATCTCTGAACTTGGTGAAAGCTCTTGTATTGTCCATTACAATTACGAAGATGTCGACGATTTCTAATGGACATCTTTTGGCTGCACAGTGTTAACCTACGACGGTATTTGGCATTCATCTCATCGTGCTATTGATGTTGAAGTGTTGCCAAGTTGCATCTATTTACGGTGAAAATCGACATTCCTATGTTTTAGTGATCTTTGTACCCAATAGTGTTTGAAGTTAGATACATTTATGCTAAAAAGATTGCCACGTCATGCAAAATTTGTCCAATATCTTTCCATCTACTTATTTTAAGTCAAATGATTTCAACTTTCAAGGTAAATGACTCTTAAAAGATTAGCAGTCTAGTCACCAGATCCTTTTCTTGACTACCACAAAGTGTGGCCTCATCGGTTATTTGGGAACGTTTAAAACTAAAGAAAAGTGCCAAGGTAAGAGTATTTTGAGAAATGGAGTCACAAAAAGATACGGAAATGCTAACAAGGTATATAGTCTAGGCGTGGTAGCAGCTAGAGTCACTTGATAATTGATCAATTCGGTGGTCTTTTCTACCTCTTTGAGAGGACGCTCATGAGTTCCTTTTGCTCAAATTTTATTTATCTAGGATACATACACAAGCTGTCAACAGGCCTACGAGAGAGGAAAGACAACAGATGGGTTATATGCTATAAGAGGAATTGGCTTCCAATATTGTTTTCTTTCGAACACAACAACCTGCGGTAAAGGAGGATGGGCATTAGCAGCTCTGATTTCTGGTAAAACTGTAAGTATATTTGCCGTTATTCAGCTATTTAGTTGATTGATGTACCATTCAATTTGTAGCTAATTTTTTAGAATGATAGGTTTGTTTTGACTACTGGATGTTATTTTACATTGTTTGCTTATGAAGGAAAGATACATTGTAATGATGTGTGTCCATTGGTTTGCAAATTCTTTTTAATGGTCAAATTTGAAAACTATCTTTATCAATACCATTCTCCTTTCTAAATGATAACAACATTTCTTGCCTTTAATGCACGATAGAAAGTCTTTTCGTGTTTCATTTATTAGTATTTGCCGTTGTAACTCCCCGTTTATTTTCCAAGCGTTTTCGTGCTGAATTGAATTTATCTGTTTCCTAAATATACTTACTGTAAGCTGAACATTTAACTCATCTTTGCATATGTTTCCTCTACTAACAAAGTGCTACTTCTGTCACATTGCCTTTTAATTTCTGGATGAAAAATAGATAAATATTTCATTAGTCTCTGTTTTGAAATTTCCTTTGTATTAAGTTCTTCTTATGTTGATGATATTCTCGTCTTATGATACCCATCCATACGTCAAAAGACAAAAAAAATTTACGATTGTCCTACGACTTTCCTATCACTTTACATTGTGAACATTAAAATGGGAATAAAGAAATCCTTTTTTTCAGGGGATTAACAAAGTCACAAGAAATGGTTGTTACCATCACCTTCTTAACTTTGAATACTGAAAATCATCCTTATCTTTTATTTTTTGAAAAAAATGCAATTAGCTACATCTTTATCTTGCTTACTCACAATCAGGTTTGGTTGTATAAGTTTACTTATGTACTGATTTAATTCTTCCAGGAATAATTAATCTGGCACGCGAGTTAATACAAGAGTCATAAGTAAAGGACATAAAACCTCACTAATACCTTACCATATCGTTCACACTTCTCGTCCATTCGTCCATGCTTTGCTTTAAGCTAACCCTGCATTGTATTCACGTGATGCCTTAATATTACCAGCCTAAATCTATTCTGAGTTCATATCAGTAGAATGTCAACTGCAGCCATTGGTTTATTATCAAACTTCAAAATATGCCCCAAAGGCGATAAGAAGAAGGGATTGAAGGAGATCATGGCAACAGTCATGATTAAGTTGATGATTATTATTATGGTAATGATAGTGATGTCAAGGAGGAGGAGGAAGACGATTATGATAATAATAAACATGATGATGGTAATGAGGAAGATGATGATGATGATGATGATGTTAATAATAACTGTATATTTTCATATGATGCATCATTTTAGGGACTGTTTAAATTTTCTTCCACCAAATGGACTTCAACCTCAACATTCCAAGAAATAAAAGGTTTGTTGAACCCTCTACAGCAAGAAGCTACTTACAAAGCTTTTCTATCCATGCCATTTTCATCGCTTTGTCTTGGAATGGAGCTTTCGGATGTCAAAAAATGGATCTTGGTGTATCAAGGGTCTAGCATCAGGAGTCTGCAATCATTATTTGCAAGCAATAGATACATTTCTACATCCTTATCTAGATCAACATGGCTTTCACTTGGACCATTTTATCTGCAAAATAACTGTAATCGTCAAGGTTTCAATGCCAAAACAAGAGCTAGGAATGCGCGTATCGGGATAGTATCCAACGAACAAAATGACTGTTATAGTTCGGACACTGCAGTCGGAGTTGGTTTAACCTCTAGGACTTGTGGAAACGACCGTGGTAAAGCAATGGACAAATGCTTTATCTTAATTAAATAAGTAGTTCTGTAAAGGAGATGGATACACGCTGCTTTACATATACATTACAGTAAGTGAATGTTTCTATGTCATATACAATAATATCCTATTTCAATTGGTTAAGAAATGAGGAGTTACAACTTCTTAATTCTACTGTCTGTATCATATTAAGGAGATAGGATTCAATATTCTTAAGTTTGCTTATCTGCTGGGGATGGTGGGATAAGTGATAGGATGGAGATAATAGAAAACGAGAGCCCTTCGTCACTCTTAAGGATTATAAAGACAATTTCTTTAACAACACTCCATGTAGGTTAATTAGCCCAGCCAAAAGTGAAATGAGAAGAGTAAGCAAGATTATCCTAGACCAAATTAATGTAAGCGTTCGTAACCGTACTAAAGTCAACCAATGGAAAAACACAGACTGTCGTCAATTGGTTTACTAGCATATCTAATAAAGCACATTGTAGGTTTCTGTCCTTTGATATTGTTGATTTCTACCCGTCTTTTTCTGAGATCACTTTAAACGAGGCACTTAGGCATGCTAGTGGGCACGCTTCTTTTACAGACCAGGACATAAGTATGCGGAGGGACAGTGATGACGTCATAAATCAAATGTTTTAGAAATAATACAATCTGACTCCAGATATCGAAAGGGAATATTGGAATAGGCTGTTTCCCAAAGTAGAAGACCTGCAGTGTATATAGTATTTAAATTAAAGGCGTTTGAATCTCAAAAATTTCCGGTCAAAGCTCTGATGAGATTTCACGAACGAGGGTTTAGGATAACCGCCGAAACAAATTTTATATCAGTTAACTTTTTATATGTTACACTTAATTTACTATCCGGTACCGTCCCCCCATCGGTCCTTAAACAACTACCATCTATAAAGAAACGTATCTCTAATCTTAGCTGGGATCAGGAATCGTTTAAAATAACTCGCTTATTTACTGTAAGCAAGTGGAATTGATTACAGATTATCCTTTTACCCCAATCCTGTGCCAAACTCTTGTAGTTGCAAAAGTAGGGGATGCAAGATCATTTGGTTCAACCCACCTTTTAGTAAAATAGTTAAAACTAATTTAGCTAAAGTATTTCTTAAGTTAATAGATAAATATTTCCCTAAAAATTCGCAACTCAGTACGATTTTTAATAGGAACACGCTTCAAGGAAAGTTATTCTTCCATGCCAAACTTTAAAAGCATCACAACTCGAGTATCATGCGTCAAGAAAACGTGGTTATAAATGGGACCCCTGCATGTAACTGTCGAGATAAGAGTAACTGTCCTCTGGAGGGTGTATCTTTAACTAAGGGTATAGTTTCTAAAACGCACTTAACAGAGACAGTGTCTAGTGAAGAGAAGGTATCCATTGGCTCTCGCAGTATTGAATTTAAGGAACGCTTTAAAAATCACACTAAATCCTTTAATAATGAAAAATACAGGCTTGAGACGGAGCTTTCAAAACATATCTGGGATTTCAAAGCGCGTAACATTAAGCACAATATCAAGTGGAGCATTACAAAACTAGCGAAACCATAAAATGGGGGCAGGAGTAAATGTAACATGAATATTACCAAAAAGTCTGCAATTATAAACGCTGGTAAAAGTAACCTATTGAATAAGCGGTCCGAGCTGGCCTCAAAGTGCTGGCACAGGAATTCTCTTGTTGCCAATAAGTACAAGGACAAATAACACGACCTCGTAATTGTGTAGGTAGGTAAAGGTAGATTATAAATAGAGGTACAATTGAAGAATTTTCTTCCTATGAATTGTGCTGAAATAAGCAACTTTGGCAGACGTGCTTTGTCTCACCATATGAGTGATAAACATTCTGATCTACAGTGGCGAAGCAGAAAGTTTAGTAAGGGGTAAGGAAACGTTTTGGCAGCACAAGCTTAATGTGTTTACACCAAATGGACTTGATTGACGCTAGGTCCCGCAATAATAATAAATGATAGGTAAGTGTACATGTCAGGTCTTTTCACTGCGCGTTTTTATCGCGGAGCTAGTAAGGTCGAACCCTTGCTGTGGTCATTTACGCCTCAGCTTAGAAGCGAGGCAGTGAAGGATCACTTTACCTGACCCTGTCTCTATAATTTCACATGTAGTTATTCGCAATAGGGTATAGTTCAATTTTTATGTGAATTTAATTTTAACACATTCCGTTTTTAATACTAGTATTCTTTTGTAGATTTAAATATTTTAAAGGACGCGGATATTCTTCTTGGACATTTTATTGCTTTTAATTCTGCTTATAAGAGCTTGTAACCTATCCAACTGTAAAGTGACCTGATGAAGAAACGACAAGTTTCGGAAGCTTGCCAGCAAGATTAGTTGTTGTTTTCTAGGTGTTTTATATATACAAATGTATATATATATAAATATATATAACGTTATGCTTTACGTAGGCACCTTAGAAATTCCGGTTACAACACTACAGTCGCCGTTTTAGTAAATAACCAGTATTCATAGGTTTTTTTGTTTTCGGTTTAAATGTAAATAGGTTATGGTGTTAAGTTTTACAATTGTACTTATCATCTTTTACCTTTGCCTTCGGCATCATTGTAAATAGATAGCACACCCCTTTTTTATTTTTTGATATATTTTTTTTAATTCAGCCATCTTTTGCTTAAATACGCACCACGTTGACTATGTCATGTAGACCTGACAAAGACAGAAAAACTCGAAAGATTGTTTCAATGTCTTGTTATATATACATATACAACTAAAAAACAGAGCTAAAACCATTGTTAGAATCTATATACAACAAAAAAAACCAACTAGTCTTTCAATGCCTAAGCTTTCGGAATTTATTTCCTTCTTCTGAGGTACGTTTAAAAATTGGCGAAGAGGGTGCCTTAAATATAAAATATTTGTTTACCTCCTAAAGCCTATTTACAACTAAATTTACTATTTATTTACAATTAAAACTTTTTCTCAAAAAATGAAGCCTAAAAATCCCCCTACTCAATTTTATCATAACAGTGAGGGAGACTCTTTCCTACGTCAATCAGGACAAAGCATCTTAACAATTTTAAAGAACTCTTTCAAAAAAGGAAAGTAATAAACAAGTGATCCGCAGTGGGCCAAGAGACTAATAATCGCTACCCATCACAGCCTCGCTATCAAGCTGAGGCGTAAAATGACCGCAATAGTAGTTCCCTACTATTAGCCACGCAATAGAACGCGCAATAGCAAAAATTACCCAAAGGCCCTGTGATGACTGAATGTAGACATCGTTGTTATAAAGTCTCGAAGGCGAAAAGTCGTGGGACCACGGGGAATCGAACCCACGGTCTCCGCATTGCGCAACACGTCGCTTTTCCACTAAGCTACG
>JAAAKL020016239.1:0-11122 GCA_010016065.2 Carybdea cf. marsupialis auct. non (Linnaeus, 1758)
TTCGACCTCTCATTCATACAGGTTCACCGTCTAGTTGAAAATAAGGCAGAATATGCGAGAACGAGGCAAATGTAGCTACACGGTCCGGGTAGCCAGACGGTTGCCAACATTAACACGACGAGCAGAGGAAGAAACAGTCTCATTCTCTGTTGGAACTGATTCAGGAGCGTTACGTTCTTTCTTAATTTGAACGAATCTTGATGGATTGAATCTGCTTCTTTCTGTTTCCATGGCTTTAGTATCCCAAAGCGAGAATCAACAACATTTGTGACCCAAGACCAATCGTGGTGGCTTTAAAACATAGCTCAGGTTAGAACAAGCCTCTTCCTCCAACAGACGTCGATAAGTCTTAGATGTAAACATTAACTTTTGCACCCACTCCCTTGATACCATTCAAAGTCCAAAAGTTAAAGCTAACGTATCAATAACTTCCAGTGTATTGGTTGCGTTAAGCTCACTCTTCATACTATTATCATATTCATTCTCCTTTAAATGTCTCTTCTCACCTATTCTTTCATAGCTGCATGTTAAACGCCATCTTCTTCATTAATTCCAAGGTATATCTATACACCCTATTGGTCAATTTCCTTAATGTTAGAAACTTTACTCAATTTTATGTCACTTGTTTTTGCTGAACGCCCTTTCTTAAAGGTTGCTTCAGTCCGAATTACATGTTGATGCCTTTACTAAATGTCCGGGCAATGTCGATAAGGACAGAGTATTCGTTATCGTAAACAGTATTAGGTCATCCATATAAATAAAAGATTCCTTATTGTGACTTTTTAATTTTGTATCCATATCCACTTTCATTTATGGACAGGCCGAACAAAAGTGGCGAGAATGAGCCTCGCTGGATGGTTACACTCTTTATATTTATTGATAGAGATGTTAAAAATTGATTCGCAAGGTGACGATCGAAAGTATTTTTTAAACATTTTATGCTCTTGTTGTGAATTTCACAGTAGTTGGGCAGATTTTGCAGATCCCCAGGCATTTCTGGATTCAAAATATGGCACACTGTCAAAAGTCCTCGTATAGTTTATCCATGAAGTTGTCAGATTTTTTCTTTCTAGATTTAGCTTATCTAGTATGTTGATAAGTAGCTGCTCTATGGCAAGCCAATAGCTACTACGATTGCATTATATCCGTTCAGCTGAGAGCAGCTCATTGTTGTTCAGAAACGTACAAATTCTATGTGATATGATATAAGTCAGGATCTTGGGCGTGGTTGATAAACTGGTAATTATCCTACAATTTAGGGAGTTTTTTGTTTCGTCTGATTTTGGCAGTAAATAAGTAATGCCTAGTGCAAGCCATGCATCTACAACTTTACCTACCGTAATTTAAACAACATCCTACGGACTCAAAATTCAACCATTATGGAAAAGATCGAATAGTAATTTACGCATCTCTCACCTGAATCAACAAGCACGAAAGCATGTTGTATCAAGATGTAAACTTCATCTAGGTTAAGGACATTGCAATTGGCGTCACGACTGGATTCTCTATATAATCTCAAATTTCTCTTCATCTGCCAGTAAAGATTATTTTGTATCCTGTTATGTTGCAGGCTTTATGTCAATTATATCGGGTAATACCTCTACCGTAACAGTATTCTCTTTATTGTTGAAATGACAGTGGGCTTTGAAAATAAAGTATCATCTCATTATGCCAGAAAATACGAAATATACAAAGTTATATGCTCTCAACTGAGTAAAGATTACAAAGTTCGATTCATAAATCTGATTATGAACGCTATTGGAGGGATATTTGCAGAAAGTAAAGGTTCCATGGACATGACGAACATGTTGAAATTGACAATCCAGATTATCTTGGTATAAATGTGGAATACGGGCGACCTATGTTATTTTTTTCAGAAAAGAAAAAGACTGACCAAATACTGGACATTTGATTTGGTAACTGAAGTAACTGTTAGTCAAGTTGTTAGATTAATTTTTTACTGACCTCACTTTTAGACGGAAGATGGCTCGATCCAGTGATTTTTAGAGATCAGTGGTGCGAAATAATTAGACCAAAATGGATGATATACCTAAAAGGTGAGACCGGAATGGACAACTTACACGTTTTTCAAAAGCAAGCAGAGAACACTAATAGTCTTTATTCCAATATCATTACTGAGAGAGACAACAAGACACTGAAGCAAAAGGACCACTGCGCGCCGTACTTTTCTAAACGATATTTAAACTTGTTGTTTTTAAGGTAACTTTATCTGTGCATAAACGAAGTATGATAATAAGTCTGAGATTACAAATTATCTTATGGCAATAATGGCAATCGACTGGTTGGAATGCCTAAGTGACTTTAAGTGTTCTATGGACTAACAGTTGTGGTCATGCTTTTCGTTTAGAGAATCGTCTGTGGAAGAATGCTAGTAAAAATTTGTATCTGACCGCAGGCAGTGGTAAGGTAATTAAAGGAGGGGAAGCAAGAATTTCAGCACATGTCATCAAATAACAATTATTTTTTACAGAATTTACTACAATTCTAGCGCAAGCCCTTCTGTAATAACGACAACATCGTATTTTCTTAGGATTAATGGAATAACTGAACTCACTTCACAGATGCGCATGTTTAATTTAGATATTTTTTTTGACACGAGGCAAGTTCTTGAAGTGTTGGGGGGACGTACAGACAACCGCAAATGTGAAGATGACTTTTATGAAGTCGTACTACAATGGGATAAGACATCATGCTCCCGAACTACACTATCTTTCAATTAAATTGGCATATTTATGGAAAAAAACGCCATTACCTTTGGACGACAGGATGCTGTTATTGTCATAAAATTGTTTACTAATGCGTGATTAGCATTCAAATTTCTAAATCTCCTGTAAAGTATTGTATCAGGCTATTAATTCTTGACACGGCCCCTGCTTTTCTACTTACGTCACTGCTTGCAAACTTTAGCATCACCAACCGTGATTTTTTACGATATGAGAAATAGCTGTTAAGTAGTTGATCACCTGTTTACCGCCCCCTAGCAAATAGGTTGATCCAAATTTCGCTTATGGGAATATTCCTATTTGTACAGAATAAGAAAGCAATATCTTCATGTCAAATATCTCGCTCATTTATACGACATCGGGACAAGGAGTGGAACTTCTGAATCTTACAAATCTTGGACTATAAGTTGGAAAAATCTAAGTACTAGGCCATGTCTGCTACGAGATCAGTCCGCAAAGGGGCTTCGAGATTTGTGGGCTCATATATTCGCACTATTCAGATACTAAAAGGTCAGCAAGGAAAAATATATCACCATGATCTTTATACATAACTACTCTCGCTAGGGATCTAAGTTAGTTCTCAAAAATGTAATTAGGGGCTCCAATATCTTAGGAAGTGGTCATTGGACATCCACTTTGTAAACAATAGATACTCCAATCAAGTTCCATGTGCATGGGCACAGCCTTAGCCCCTGCAAAGGGGATTGCATGCCGTTAAAATTGTATCATCACACTTATTTGAGAAAATGACAATTGAACAGAATATCCTCTATCCATTCATAGTATCATATATTTTGTTTATACAAATTGATTAGCAGTTGATATAGAACAAGGAAACTGACTTGTTGTTCATGTACGATCATTATCTTATACTTGTTTTATAAAACTGAATTGCAACCCATCCTCATCACGTTTACTTTCAAACCACGTCAATCGCACTGGCAGTAGAAGTCCATGTCTATTAAACCAAAGGAGATAAAGAAACCTCAGCAACTGGAGTTTTGCATCAATAAGACTTTCAAAAAAGAGCTTTCATGAAATTCTTCTTGAAGATGTGGGAGTATTTATGTCATGGCCACTGGATATCATTACTTTCAGAAAAGTGGAAATAAGAACAGGCGATGTGGGACTTTCTGAACTACATGCACAGATTTTATTGTTGAAACACATTTGTCTTATTGACTCACGAAGCTTTAATCACCATATACACTTTGTAAAATCGATAATCTCTTCCTTCCTGTATTCATATTGGTCTTCACTAGAGGAAAAGATAGGATTACAGTTTAGCTCCTATGATGTTTGACTGCCATCAAGATGACAGGGCAGTCAGAAGGATTAGTCTGTCAAGAAAACCCGAAGGACACACACTTGACATTCAGTTGCGTTTTGTAACTTCATATGAATGACCTCGCTTAGCAAACTCATTGCAAGATGTTTGAACGAGTACATATAACAGAGACCGCATGGTTAAAAGACGATGAGACTCTACGTCCTGTAGCATACATAACGGTTAGCATTTGGATTTTCAACAAAAGTGTTACCTCTTGACAAAATGTCTATTCGGAAAGAAAAATATGACACATTCTGATATTTGTCTTTGGTGCCACTAAATTGCCTTTTCTACTACAATATCAGCAACTCAAAGTTTAATTAAAAAATTGTATTAAACTCTTCTATAATTCACAATGATTTTAAGATTGTCATCTTATGTCTAAACTTTAAGCATCCACACAACACAGTGACTTGAAGGGGAAATGGGGTGCGTTGCATTAAAGTAATACGTCTGCTCCTGCTTTCTCCCTTATATATCAAATGCACACTTCCTTCTTGTTTTATGCTTTCCATTGTTAGCAAGTAAGATATGTCTGACATTATAATAGGGCGTATTAAGTGGAAGGTGGCATTGCGAAAAAGCAGACTTGACGGAGATCTTTGACAGAGCCAGAGGAAGCAGAGGCTGTATAAGTTCCGCCAAAGTTTCTCATTCCTTTGAATTACAATATCTAACATTTCTGGGGTACACATTATATTCTCAACTAATCAGAAGTTGTAAAAAGTCAGAAACTCTCGTGCATAACAGCTCTCAGCGAAGTTGTTAAAACTTGGGTTTTGGCTATCAGACAATTTCTAGTTTTACTTTCCTTATCAATCGGCTAAAGACCCAAGGGTAGTAGTTGGGAAGTTACTTAGCTACGCGAGTCTGAAAATTTGATTTATACATTCTTTTGAGGCTTTCAGTTAGAAGTTATGAGACTATGGAGGTTTAAAAACACCACGTTTTGTTTTAAAGTGCATTTTTCTAAGTTCGGTAGATGAAGGAAATTCATATCGGAAGAGATCGACATAATTTTCCCGTGATCTATTTGCACTCTTTGTTAGCCATTGATGCCAAGTTGAAGAGTCTAATCATTCTCATTAATTGTAGAGCAGTTAGGTCATTAATTGCAATTAAAAGTGTTTGATTTTGACTTATTAAGTAGAGGTCAATGGGATCAGTAGGCTCCTTCTGGGTTTGAATGGGAACTGATGAAAACCTGCAAGCAGCCAATAACGGGATAAAATGAAAGATCAGCCATAGCATGTAGAATTAATAAGGTGGACTAATTTATGTCTTCCAATATCATTACATTTCAACACATTGATTTACAAAGCCAAATTTAAAACATTATTCTAGTTTTGGAATAATTGCTTTGTTGTTTACCTATACATAATATGGATGTTAAATATAAGAGGCTAAATAAAAGTTATCTAAAACTCAGATTGCTTAGTTTTGGGAGAGAGAAACTCTGGTGATCTTCATGTTGCATGGTCATGACGATACAGGCTCGCCTAGTTCTTGTAAAGTAGATTTTTTGTTATCCCCTTTCAGTCACCGTATGGTTTTTTGAATCCATAAGTTTACCAATTTGACATGAAAACCTATGGACACTTAACTCTGATCTGTAGACCCCAACCAGGTTGTGGGATCAAGAGGTAAAGAAATTCTTGCTTCTGAATTTTTCACCACCTAGAAATAATGATAAACTCCTGCAGCTTGGAAGAAATTTACACTAATCAAAATTTTCTGTCTCCTTGACACAGTTTATGCCCACAGCACTGTCTGATTTTCCGTATTATTAGGCCTATCATTTCCGTATTATATTGATGCGATGTTACGGCTACATAAACAGTGGAAGGTGAACTAAAATAGTGCGTCGTTTATGATCTTATATTGATACGTCTTTTCACCAAAAGAGGGAAGATGTGGAATGATATCGGTCACATAGTCACAAGGCTATTAAACTGAAAATAAACGCACTGTGTGTGCAATTAGAAGGAGTTGAATTTATGTTCTAAAACTCGTTTAATTCTTTTCAATTTATAGAAAAAGGGTACCGTTTGTCATATGTTTGTGAATATCAGCAATATACTTGTAAGCCTTCTGCGTAGCTCATTTTGAAATGCCAGTGCAAAAGTAGAAAGTCTTGTAAAATCTAGTGAAAGTTATGTTTGAAACGAGAAACAAACCTATTGTTGAATTAGTGTCTAGCACTCGGCATTCTATACACATGAGGTATCCAAAAAATGCAATGTAGAAAACGTTGGTTAGCATACGACTGAATTTATCGGTAGAGCACTTTCTGGTGAGTTTGCAAACTGAAACTTTCCTTCTGGGTTTTTTTTGCCTTTTGATAGTTTATTGATGTCTTGAAGTAAAGGGATAGAGAAACACATAAGTGAGGTTTTGTTGTGTCATCCTTAGATAGATTTCCTATGCAAGGATGCCAAAATGTTTACTTATTCTAGGGAGTTGAATGTCAATACACTCATATCATAGTCACTGAGTGCCACTAAGTAATAAAGAAAATTGACACATTCTAGAAGTAACTAGTAAACAGTTGGTTTGTATTACAAACTCTGATTCCAATATTGTATTAAGAAGATCATTTGTATTCCAATATATCGATTGTAGTTGTATTAGCCAATAACTGATTGTATACTTTAGAGATTTTCACACCTAGAAATTCTCTGATTCCTATATATTATAATTCTCAAATAGAAGGTCTTTGTTACCTATAAAAGTAAAAATCTGTGTTTATGAGAACAACAATATTAGTAAACTGAATGAGTAACAATGGGTCAAAGCTTGATCCTTGTGGAACACCACAATATATTCTATGTAGGATACTACACGATTAAGGGTATGGCTTGTATTCTCTTAAGAAAAATTTAAGTCATTCGTTGTTTATACCTCTCACACCATAATGTTTGAATTCATGAATTGAGGGCAGCAAAATATGACAGAAGCTGTTTTTTGTAACTTGAATGAATTTGTTTACAAGGGAACTCTTAAAAGGCTACCATCATATCCATGAACTTTTCTTATGGTAAGCGACGTCGCAAATTTCTTTAATGATACAATTCGAACTAAAAGATCAACATACACCAAGGTATACTGCTTTGTAGTCGATGATACATGCAGTTGCCCTAGTAAATTTCATCGTTCTTGCTTGTTACAACAGACGAAAAAGAGGACTATCTGCTCAATCTGCATCAAAATCATGCATACTGGGTCCCTTACTAGGCAACAGATTTTTGCAATTGCTCAGTTATTATTTACAAGCAAAGGATGTTCAACTTTCCTTTTGAATCCTCTATAGTGCTTACTGTAATGGTCGAAAAGCTGATACCTTTATTCCACTGGTAAAAAAATATCGCAGATTAAGGTTCACCCACTCCCAAGTTTTCAGCCTATATCAAAGCACATTTTTGTTCTACTTGTATTAAAAAGGGCTTTAGTCACAGGTAAAAATTACCATTAAAGCAATCACCTAGACGAACTCCTCGTCCTATTTTTCTCCGAATTTTGTACAACTGATTCTGCTGGGAGGGCCTTTGCAACCCCTCCAAGATACATCCCACAGTAGTGCACTTTTGTGTACTTACCACCATTCACTACATAAACAATGAAAAAAACTTGGAAACTGGTGTAAGAGCTGCCTGGCGTTAGGAGTACATACTCAGGTAAGAATCTGAGACCCCGCCTCCCCAAATCGGAGTTTAGTGGACTTCTATGTCAACGAGACAAAGTTACATTTTACATGTTCGGTTGACAGAAAATATGATATTTGAGATGGAGACACGAATGGAGATGGACCACAACAAGGTAGCAGGTAAATGAGCAGAGACTATCTTTAGAGAATTGATATAAAAAGGGCATACATAAATGCTTACAACGCCAGCTGCCTAAACAGGTTATTAGGAAGCCTGGGAACTGCAAGTTGCGTATTAAAAATATAGAGAACCAATCACACGCTCATCATGATGTGGGATTGTGGCTCTATTAACACGAAGGAATGCAAATGGAAACAACTTAACGGTACCCACATATTATGTAGGATTATTGAAACTTGTTATCAAAAGATAATTCTCTCCCAATCAACTCGTGAAGTTTCAATGAGAAACATGAGATTGCAACTCGAGCCATGAAAGAGGAATATCTGGTAACATAATAATTTCTGTCACATGGAGAAGAAGCTTTTAAAGTGCTGAAAGATGAGCCTTTACTGCGGTTGAGGTCGGAAAAGAGCATTAGAGGTGTTGACGAAGAGATACAAGGCCTAAAATCTGCTTCAATGGACACACCATGGTTGAATTTACATTCAGCAAAGATTATGATAGTCACCTAGAGATATGTCGCCCTCTTTATTCGATCTCAAAATTATTAAAAGGCTGCCTCGAGATTCTAAAAGCTTTACATATGACTCCATTGTAACGACATCCATTAAACTAAGATGTTGACTCAGTGTGACTTCCATTTCTGCATAGTTTCATTACAAAAGACTTAAAGTTTCCATTAACATATCACAATGAGTTCACTTTATATAATTTCTGAGTGTTTCCAGAAATGCGAGTACTCCAACAAATCTAGTGTTTTTGTGTCCATTAAAAGCGACAGCTGCTGACTTGAGCAGTTGCCCCTTCACCGTCTTTTCTTTTCTGAAACCCGAAAGATTAGAATCCTGTGACCCAGGTCTCGTTCAACTGTGGAACGCCTTCTTGTCTTAAAAATTACAAACACGGTTAGCCTAATGGCACTAATGCATAATGAAGGACACGCCCACACAGGTGCCGATATTCTTTTTGCATATGCGATCATTATCAACTTTAAACAAAGTGGCGTGCTTTATTTTGTAAAGGCTACGTTAGAGCAGTCTGTTGTCAACATTACAGAATATTTTACGATAGCACATTTAATGGTGTTATGAATATGTCAACCTGTAGAAAACTATTTGTATTACTGGACGACGGTCTATACTCAAATGATAATTTATGCAAAGTTTCGGATTTACATCTGCTTTGGATCCAATACTGAACACAGCAACATATCTTTATCGAGCTTTGAGCGAACTAATATACTATAAACAGAATTTTCATTACTTCTGTTTACCACTACGTCAATCTATGCTTGCCATTAGGGTTTAAGGAGGAGTTTCTTGTCGGTTGACAATTGAACTATTCATTTGACAGTAGAAATTTTATCTAGTTCGTGCGAGGAAATGAATATCCAAATAAAAAGTCAAAGATGATGAGTGTTGGAGTTCCGGTTCAAACGACCCAAAACTTTTCAATGAGCCGGTGCTTCGTCACTTAGAAAATCCAAACCAAAATCATACTATTTGGTTAACACTACCGATCTCTAAAAAAGACTGGATAGAACTTCCCATTGTTTCCAGCAGCGAAGAAGTGTAGTCACGAGTACTGCCCCCCATTAGTTAATATTGCGCGGGAAGGTCCCCATGTTACGCATCATTTTTCACAAGCTTTGCTGGGACTGGGGACTGAAATGGCGTGCAAAGACTGGCTGCACTTTGAGACGGAAGATGCATAGGGGCTTTTTAGGACATCAGCGGTTAACTCTGTATATCAGGTAATTAGATACTAGATCCTTTGTGTGAATGTGGCAAAGAATAGAAGATAGTGAAGAGACTCCCCAAAATACCGGTGCCAACAACCAAAGATTATGAATGGGGAATCGGGTTCAAGGCATACATTTGCCCATGATTTGTCTTTATGTGACAACAAATGTCATCTACCAGTAGAAATAACAAATATAGTTAAAGGAGAAATCTAGTTTAATTAGACCTGACCATATTCGATAGGAGCACTGGCCAGCTATGAACCCTTTCCTAAGTATGAAATACTTGAACGATAAACAAACAACATTACGAGTATAGTTTTTGAGTCCCTAAGAACGCACACTTGGTCACTAACCTCCCGGTGGTTTCATATCTCGTGTGAAGCAAGTGCGCTGCAAACAAATTGAACCTGGCAAGTTTGATACGCACTCAACTCAAATGCATGAATGTACTCTGACGTAGCATCAATTACATGAATACTATTTGATATTTAACAACTCACATTACAGATTTGTAGCCAAATTGTTTTGGTATGAAAGTTGATCAAAACAGACCTATTTCCGGAGTACTCCTTCCATGAAAAATTTGGGAGATCGTTTTAACATTTCTTTACATATCGTATATCGTGGGCAACACTTGTAAAATTCTGTTCTACGGCCATATTTCTCATTTGCCAGCATTTGGCAGCCAATTGCAATAATACACATACCATTTTTCATCAATAGATATGTAAGGACACGTGCTTTATATTTTTGCAAAATATCTACTGCTACATAACTGTTACCAGGGTGTAACCAGCCCATTCTAGGTAAGGGCTTGCAGATGTTCCTTCTAATGGCAAGTTACTTTTAGTTCCCGGCGTACATCGTGATCTACAATTTGTATCACAACAATACCTCGTGATAAAAATTTTATAGAATATATGCTCCCAGCTGACAACCATGTTTTAGGTCCAATAAATAGATTTAAATTTCTTGAAGTTCAATGCCTTGACCCTATTCTGCTAATGAGAGGGGGGATGGGGTGGGCTCATGGAGTCTCGAAAGCAAAAGTTTTGCTAATCTTAACTGTTAGCGATCTAAAAAGTCTTTTCATACGTCTCTTACCAAATGGTATTATTCTGAGAACAAATGTTTTTGGTAGATGTACTGAAAATTTTCGTTTGACAGATATTAGTATGAGGCTACTTGCAGTGTCAAATTTTACATTTACGCAAACTCCTCCAAAATCTAAAATAATAATTGCTGTAATCTCTTTGTTTATTATGTGCTTTTAAAGCCGAAGAATATCTGTCTATGGTATTGTCATGATAGAGCTTGTAGTCCACGTGATTCTTTTGTATATTTGGTTTCCTCTTCCTGTGAACACTAACCTTTGTCCTCATACTAACTTCCAATCAAATACTAACACACGATTCTTAGCCACTCCCTGATTATTTTTAGCCAATCAAATTGATTTATTGTAATTAAGCGTCCGTTC
>JAAAKL020016240.1:0-11121 GCA_010016065.2 Carybdea cf. marsupialis auct. non (Linnaeus, 1758)
TATCGTTTGTGTGCAATTGCCAATAGAAACATTGCACGAGAGTATTCTAAGCAACAATTTCATCTTGGAATGTGATTCTCTATTGTGAAAAATTCCCAATAGAAACATTGTACTAGCGTGTTCTAAGCAACAATGGCATGTTGGAATGTCTTTATCTATTGTGTGCAATTCCTAATAGAGACATCGTATGAAGGTATTCTAAGCAAAAAAAAATCATATTGGAATGACTAATCTAATGCGTGCAATTCGCATAAGAAACATTTCAAGAGCGTATTCTAAGCAACAATGGCATGTCGAAAGTGCCTATCGTTTGTGTGCAATTGCCAATAGAAACATTGCACGAGAGTATTCTAAGCAACAATTTCATCTTGGAATGTGATTATCTATTGTGAAAAATTCTCAATAGAAACATTGTACTAGCGTGTTCTAAGAAACAATGGCATGTTGGAATGTCTTTATCTATTGTGTGCAATTCGCAATAGAATCATTGTTCGAGCGTATCCTAAGCAACAATGCCATCTTGGAATGTGCTTATCTATTGTGTCAAATACGAAGCGAAACATCCTAAGAGCGAATTCTAAGTAACAATGGCCTGTTGGAATGTGCTTATCTATTGTGAGAAATTCCCAATTGAAACATCGTACCAGTGGATCCTAAGCATCAATGGCATGTTGGAATGTGATTATACTCTGTGTGAAATTAACAATAGAAACATCAGACGAGCGTATTAGAAGCAACCATTGCTTGTTTTGATGTGCTGATCTATTGTGAGCAATTCCCAATAGAAACATCATACGAGCGTATTCTAAGCAACAATGGCATGTTGGAATGGGCTTAACTATTGTATGAAATTCCCAATAGAAACATCGTACGATACGAGGAGATCCTAAGAAACAGCGGCATGTTGGAATGTGTTTATCTATTGTGTGCAATTCCTAATAGAAACATTGTACGATCGTATTCTTAGCAACAATGGCATGTTGGAAAGTGCCTATATACTGTCTGCAAATTGCAATAGAAACATTGAACGAGCGTATTCTGAGTAAGAATGGAATAAAGGAGTGTGCAGATCTTTTGTGTGAAGGAGGGTATTGTAAGCAAGAATGGCATGTTGCAATGTGCGTCTCTATTGTGTAAAATTCCCAATATAAACTTAGTACAAGCATATTTTATGAAACAATGGCATTTTGCAATGTGCTTATCAATTGTGTGAAATTCCCATTAGCAACATCGTACGAGCGTATTCTAAGCAACAATAGCATGTTGGAATGTGCTTATCTATTGTGTGAAATTCCCCATAGAAATATCGTACGATACATGCATATTCTAAGCAACAGTGGCATGTTGGAATATGTTTATCTATTATGTGCAATTACCAATAGAAACATTGTACCAGCATATTCTAAGCAACAAAGGTATGTTGAACTTGGCTAATCACTTGTTGTCAATTCTCAATGAAACATCATACGTGCGTATTCTAAGCAACAATAGCATGTTGGAATGTGCTTGTCTGTTGTGTGAAATTCCCGATAGAAAGATCGTACAGTACAAGCGTATTCTATGCAACAATGGCATGTTGGAATGTGCCTATATATTGTGAGAAAAACCCAGTAGAAACATTGTACGAGCGTATTCAGAGCAACAATGTCATGTTGGAATGTGCCTAGCTATTGGCAACGATTCCCAATCGAAACGTTGTACGAGCGTATTCTAAGCAACAATTGCATGTTGGAATGTGCTGATATATTGTGTGAAAGTCCCAATAGAAGCATCGTACGAGCGAATACTAAGCAACAATGGCATGTTGTAATGTGTTTATCTATTGTGTGAAATTCCCGATAGAAAGATCATACGGTACGAGCGTATTCTAAGCAACAATGGCATGTTGGAATCTGCTGATCTATTGCGTGAAATACCCAATAGAAACAATGTACGAGCGTATCCTAAGCAACAATGGCATGTTGGAATGTGCTTAACTATTGCGTGCAATTCCCAATAGAAACATTGTACGAGCGTCTTCTAAGCAAGAAACTTATGTCGGAATGACTAATTTATTGTCTCCAATTCGCATTACAAACATCGTAAGAGCGTATTCTAAGCAACAATGTCATATTTTAATGTGCCTATATATTGTTTGAAATACCCAATAGAAATATCGTACGAGCGTATACTAAGTAACAATGGCATGTTGGAATGTGCTTATCTATTGCGTGCAATTCCCTATAGAAAGATTGAACTAGCGTATTCTAAGCAACAATGGCATGTTGACAGGTGCTTATTTATTGTGTGATATTCCAAAAGAAACATTGTACGAGCGTCTTCTAAGCAAGAATTTTATATTGGAATGACTAATCTATTGTGTGCAATAAGCATAAGAAACATCGAAAGAGTGTTTTCAAAGCAACGATGGGATGTTGAAATGTGCCTATCTATTGTGTGAAATTCCAAATAGAAACATCGTAAGAGCGTATTCTAAGCAACAATGGCATATTGGAAAGTGCCTATCTATTGTGTGAAATTCAAAACTGAAATATTGTACGAGCGCATGCTCAGCAACAATGGCATGTTGGAATGTGTCAATCTATTGTGTGAAATTCCAAATAGAAACATGGCACGGTGCCAACGTAAACTAAGCAACAATTGCATGTTGGAATGTACTTATCTATTGTGTGATTTTCCAAATCGAAACATCATACAAGCATATTCTAAGCAACAGAGGCATGTTGGAATATGCCTATCTATTGTGTGCAATTGCCAATAGAAACATTGTACGAGCGTATTCTATGTAAGAATGGAATGTTGGAATGTACGTATCTATTGTGTGCAAGTAGCATTAGAATCTTTGTAGGAGTATATTGTAAGCAATAATGGCATTTTGGAATGTCCTCATCTATTGTGTGCAATTCCCAATAGATACATCGTACTATCGTTTTCTCAGCAAGAATGTTATGCTGGAAAGTGCTAATCGTTTGTGGGTTCTGCATTAGAAACACCGTAGC
Source organism: Carybdea cf. marsupialis auct. non (Linnaeus, 1758) (assembly GCA_010016065.2). Classification (NCBI taxonomy): domain Eukaryota; kingdom Metazoa; phylum Cnidaria; class Cubozoa; order Carybdeida; family Carybdeidae; genus Carybdea; species Carybdea cf. marsupialis auct. non (Linnaeus, 1758). The sequence goes on from JAAAKL020016240.1 coordinate 3,000, forward strand.
ACTGCATTGTAAGCAAGAATGGCATATTGGAATGTGCATATCTACTCGTTGGAATTCGCAACAGAAATACCATCGGAGCGTATTCTAAGCGAAAATTCCATGTTGAAATGTGCTAATCTGTTGGATCCAATTAGCAATAGAAACATTGTACGAGCGTCTTCTAAGAAACAATGGCATGTTGAAATGTCCTTATCTGTTTTGTTAAGTTCCCAATAGAAACATCCTACGAGCGTATTCTAAGCAAGAAACTCATTGTAGAATGTGCTAATCTATTGTGTGCCATTCACATTAGAAACATTGCACGAGCGTATCCTAAGTAACAATGACATGTTTGTATGTGCCTATCTGTTGTGTGCAATCGCCAATAGAAACATTGTACCAGCGTTTTCTAAGCAACAATGGAAAGTTGGAATGTGCTTATCTATTGTGTGCAATTCCAAACAGAAATATTGTACGAGCGCATGCTCAGCAACAATGGCATATTGGAATGTGTCAATCTACTGTGTGAAATTCCAAATAGAAACATGGTACGGTGCCAACGTATTCTAAGCAACAATTGCATGTTGGAAGTGGCTTATCTATTGTGTGGAATTCCAAATAGAAACTTTGTACGAGCGTCTTCTAAGCAAGAAACTTATATCGGAATGACTAATTTATTGTGTGCAATAAGCATAAGAAACATCGTAAGGGTGTTTTCTAAGCAACAATGGAATGTTGGAATGTGCTTATCTATTTGGTGCAAGTCCCAATAGAAACCTTGTACGAGCGTATTCTAAGCAGCAACGGCATATTGGAAAGTGCCTATCTATTGTGTGAAATTCCAAACAGAATTATTGTACGAGCGCAAGCTCAGCATCAATGGCATGTTGGAATGTGTCAATCTATTGTGTGAATTTCCAAATCGAAACATCGTACAAGCGTATTCTAAGCAAGAATGGCATGTTGGATTGTGCTTATCCATTGTGTGAAATTCCCAATAGAACCATCGTACTAGCGTATTCTTAGCGAAAATTGCATGTTGGAATGTTTTTATATATTGTGTGATATTCCCAATATAAAAATCCTACCAGCATATTCTAAGCAACAATGGCATGCTGGATTGTGCTTATCTATTGTGTCAAATTTACAATAGAAACATCGTACGAATGTATTTTGAGCAACAGTGGCATGTTGGAATATGCCTATCTATTGTGTGCAATTCGCAAAAGAAACATCATAGAAGGGTATTCTAAGCAAAGATTGCATGCTGAAATGTGCTTATTTACTGTGTGCTATTCGTATTAGAAACATTGTAGGAGCGTATTCTAAGCAAGAATGTCATGCTTGAATGTGCTAACCTGTTTTGTGCAATTCGCATTAGAAACATGGTTGAAGTGTATTCTAAGCAAGAATGTCATGCTGGAATGTGCTAATCTATTGTGGTCGATTTGCATTACAAACATCATAGAAGGGTATTCTAAGCAAAGATTACATGATGGAATGTGTTATTTTATTGTGTGCAAGTCGCATTAGAAACATCGTAAGAGTGCATTGTAAGCAAGGATGGCATATTGGAATGTGCCTATATATTGTGTGTCAAACCCAATGGAAACATTGTACCAGCGTATTTTAAACAACAATGGGATGTTGTAATGTGCTTATCTATTGTGTGCAATTCCCAATAGAATCATTGTACGAGCGTATCTTAAGTAAGAATGTCATGTTTAAATGTGCTCATCTATTGTGTGCAATTCATAATAGAAACATCGTACGAGCGTATTGTAAGCAAGGATGGCATGTTGGAAAGTGCCTATCTCTTGCGTGCAATTTCAATTGATACATTGTACCAGCGTTTTCTAAGCGGGAATGGCATGTTGGAATGTGTTTATCTATTGTGTGCAATTCGCATTAGAAACATAGTACGAGCGTATCTTAATTAAGAACGGCATGTTGGAATGTGCTCATCTATTGTGTGCAAGTCGCTATAGAAACATCGTACGAGCGTATCTTAAGTAAGAACGGCATGTTGGAATGTGCTCATCTATTGTGTGCAAGTCGCTATAGAAACATCGTACGAGCGTATTCTAAGCCAGAGACTCATGTTGGAATGTGCTGAACTTTTGTGTGCAATTCGTATTAGAAACATCGTAGGAACGTATTCTAAGCAAGAATGGCATGCTGGAATGTGCTAATCTTTTGTGTGCAATTCCCATTAGAATCACCTTAAGAGCGTATTCTAACCAAAAGTGGTATGCTGGAATGAGCCATTCTATTTTGGGCAATTCGCATTAGAAACATAGTACGAGCGTATTGTAAGCAAGAATGGCATGTTGGAAAGTGCATATCTATTGTGTTGAACTCGCAATAGAAACATCGTACGAGCGCATTCTCAACAACAATGGCATGCTGAAATGTGCATACAAAATTGTGTGCTATTCTTGTTAGAAAAGGCGTAAGGGCGTATTTTAATCAAGAACAGTATACTGCAATGCGCATATGTATTGTGTTGAACTCGCAATAGAAACATCGTAGGAGCGTAATCTAAGCAATAATGACATGTTGGAATGTGCTTACATATTGTGTGCAAAACGCATTACAAGCATGGTAGGAGCGTATTATCAGCAAAAGTGGCATGTACGAAAGTGCAGATCTATTGTGTGGAATTCATAATAGGAACATCGTCCGAGCGTATTTTAAGCAAGAATGGCATACTAGAATGTGCATATCTATTGTGTTAATCTCGAAACAGGAACATCGTAGGAGCGTATTCCAAGCAACAATAGCATGTTTGAATCATCTGATCCATTCTGTGCAATTCCCATTAAAAACACCGTAGGAGGGTATTCCAAGCAAAATGGGCATGCTGGAATGATCTTAACTTTTGTGTGCAATTCGCACTAGAAATATCGTAGGATCGTATTGCAAGCAAGAATGGCATGTGGAAAAGAGCATATCTCTTGTTTGTAATTCGTAGGAGCGTATTATAAGCAAGATTTGCATGCTGGAATGTGCTAATCTATTGTGTGCAATGCGCATAAGAAACATAGTAGGAGTACATTCTAAGCAAGAATGGCATGTTGGAAAGTGCATATCGATTGTGTGGAATTCGCAATAGGAACATCATAAGAGCTTATTCTAAGCAAGAGTGGCATACTGGAATGTTCATATCTATTGTGTTGATCTCACAATAGAAAAATCCTAGGAACGTATTTTTAGCAACAATGGCATGTTTGTAGTATCTTATCTTTGTGTGCAATTCGCATTAGAAACATCGTAGGAGCGTATTCTAAGCAAGGATGGCATCCTGGAATGTGTTTATCTATTGTGTTGAACTCGCAATTGGAACATCGTACGAGCGTATTCTATTGTGTGCAATGCACATTAGAAACACCGTAGGAGGGTGTTGTAAGCAAAAGTTACATGCTGAAATGCGCTTATCCTTTGAGTGCAATCCACATAGGAAACATCGTAGGAGTGTATTCTAAGCAAGAATTGCATTCTGGAATGTGCTAATCTATTGTGTGCAATTCCGATAAGAAAAACCGTAGGAGCGCATTCTAACCAAAAGTGGCATGCTGGAATGAGATAATCTATTGTGGACTATTCGCATTAGAAACATAGTATAGGAGCGTAGTAGGAGCGTATTGTAAGCTAGAATGGCATGTTGGAAAGTGCATATCTATTGTGTGGAACTCCCAATAGGAACATCGTACGAGCGTATTCTCAACAACAATGGCATATTTGCATTATCTTATCTATTGTGTGCAATTCCCATTAGGAACACCGTAGGAAGGTGTTAAAAGCAAAAGGGGCATGCTGGAATAAAGTTACCATTTTTGTGTCCTTAGCACTAGAAACATCGTAAAAGTGTATTCTCATCAACAATGGCGTGCTGAAATGTGCTTATTTATTGTGTACAATTCCCTTTGGAAATATCGTGAGAGCGTATTCTAAGGAAGAATGGCATGCTGGAATGTGCTAATACATTGTCTGTAAAATGCATTAGAAACATCGTAGGAGCATATTCTAAGCATAAATGGCATGATGGAAAGTGCATATCTATTGTGTGGAATTGGCAATAGGAACTTCGTAGGTGCGTGTTCTAAGCAAGAATGGAATACTGGAATGTGCTTATCTACTGTGTTGATCTCGCAATAGAAATATCGTAGGAGCGTCTTATTAGCAAGAATGGCATGTTAGAATCTGATTATCTTTTGTGTGTGCAATCCGTATTAGAATCATCGTAGGAGCGTAATCTAAGTAAGAATGGCATGCTGGAATGTGCATATCTATTGTGTGCAATTCATATTAGAAACACCGTAGGAGCATATTCTAAGCATAAATGGCAAGGTGGAATGTGCTTATCTATTGTATGCAACTCCCATTGGAAACATCGTAAGAGCGCATTCTCAGCAACAATGGCATGCTGGAATGTGCATATTTATTGTGTGCATTTCGCAATAATAACATCGTATGAGCGTATTCTTAGAAGGAGTGGTATGTTGGAATGAGCTTATCTATAGTGTGCAATCCGCTTCTGAAATATCGTAATAGCGTATTGGAAGCAAAAATGGCATGATGGAAAGTGCATATCTATTGTTTGGAATTGGCAATAGGAACTTCGTAGGTGCGTGTTCTAGGCAAGAATGGAATACTGGAATGTGCTTATCTACTGTGTTGATCTCGCAATAGAAACAGCGCAGGAGCGTATACAAAGGAAAAATGGCATGCTGGAATTTTCATATCTTTTGTGTGTGCAATACGCATTAGAAACATCTTTAGGACCATATTCTAACCATAAATGGCATGCTCGAATGTGCTGATTTATTGTGTGCAATTTACAATGGGAACATCGTAGGAGGGTACTTTAAGCAAGAATGGCCTGCTGGAATATGTTTTTCTGTTTTGTGCAACTCGTATTCTAAGCGTCGGAGGAGCGTATTCGAAGCAACAACGGCATTCTTTAATGTGCTTATCTATTCTGTGCAATTCGCAATAGAAACATCGTAGGAGCTTATTCTAAGAAAAACTATCATGATCGAATGTGCATATCTATTGCGTGATATACGCATAAGAAACATCGTAGGAGCGTATCTATGCAACAATGGCATGCTGGATTTGTTTATCAGTTGTGTGCTATTAGCAATAGCATCCTAGTAGGAGCACATTCTAAGCAAGAATGGCATGCTGGAATGTGCTTATCTATTGTGTGCAATACGAAATAGAAACAATGTACAGGTGTATTCTAAGCATAAATAGCATGTTTGGCTGTGCGTATTCGAAGCAACAACGGCATTCTTTAATGTGCTTATCTATTTTGTGCAATTAGCAATAAATACATCGTACGAGCAGATTGTAAGAAGGACAGGCATGTTGGGTTGAGCAGATTTATTGTGTGCAATTCGCATTAGAAACATCGTAGAGGCATAGACGAAGCAAAATTGACATGCTGGAATGTGCATCTCTTTTGTGTGCAATACGCATTAGTAATATCCTAGGAACATATTCTAACCATCAATGTACTGCTGTAATGTGCTTATTTATTGTGTTGCTTTTAGTATAGAAACATTCTAGGAGGGTTTTCTCAGCAAGAATGGCACGCTGAAATGTGTTCATCTATTATGTATAATTCGCCAGTTGCACACAGTACATAAGCACATTCCAACGTGCCATTCGTGCTCACTATACGCTAATAAGATGTTTCTGTTGACAATTGCACACAATAGATAAGCACACTCTAACGTGCCATTCCTGCTCAGAAAACGCAAATAAATAGATTCTGATGCCAATTGCACAGCAGATAAGCACAATCCAGAGTGCTATCTTTGCTCAGAAGACGTTAATAGATGCCTTCTGATGCCATTTGCACTCAATAGGTAAGCACATTTCAAGGTGTTATTCTTGCGCAGAATATGCTAATAAGTCGTTTCTGATGCCATTTGCACACAATAGATAAGCACATTACAACGTGCTATTCTTGCTCGGAATACGCTAATTAGTCGCCTCTGATGCAATTTGCACAAAATAGATCCGCAAATTCCAATGTTCCATTCTTGTTCATAATACAATAATAGGTGGTTTCTAATGCCGTTTGTTCCCAATGGATAAGCACATTCCACCGTCCAATTCCTGTTCAGAATACCATTATAGGTCGCTTCTGGTGCCTTTTGCACACAATAGATAAGCACATTCCAACGTCATATTCTTCCTCAGAATACGCTAATATTTGTTTTCCGATGCCATTTGCACACTTTAGAGAAGCACATCCCAATGTGCCATTCTTTCTCAGAATACGCTACTGAGTTGGTTCTAATACAATTTCCACAAAATAGGTCACCACATTGCAACGTGCCATTCTTGCTCAGAATAGCCTACTGTGTGGTTTCTGATGCCATTTGCACGCAATAGATAAGCACATTCAAACGTGCCAATCTACCTCAGAATAAGCTAAGAAATCGTTTCTGATGCCATTTGCGCACAAAAGAAAACCACATTCCAACGTGACATTCTTGCTCAGAATACGCTACTAATTGATTTCTGAACCCATTTGCACACAATAGATTAGCAAATTCAAACGTGCTATTCTTGCTCAGAATACGCTAATAAGTCGCTACTATTGAAATTTTCACGCAGTACATAAGCACATACCAACGTGCCACTCTTGCTCAGAATACGCTACTGAATGGTTTCCGATGCCATTTGCACACAATAGATAAGCATATTCCGAGGTGCCATTCTTGGTCAAATTACCCTAATTAGTCGCTTCTGATGCCATTTGCACGCAATGGATAAGCACATACAAACGTGCCACTTTTTCTCAGAATACGCTAATTAGTCACTACTAAAGATAATTCCTCACAATAGATAAGCATACTCTAACGTGCTTTTGTTGATAAGAATACCGTAATGACTGGTTTCTGATGCCATTTGCACACCATAGATCAGCATATTCCAAGTAGCCATGCTTACTCAAAATACGCTAATAAGTCATTTCTTTTGCCATTTGCACACAATAGATAGGCACATTCCAACGTGCCATTCTTGCTCAGAATACGCTACTGAGTAGTTTCTGATGCCAAATGCACACAATAGATAAGCACATACCAACGTGCCATTCTTGCTTAGAATACGCTACTGAATGGTTTCCGATGCCATTTTCACAGAATAGATAAGCATATTCCAAGGTGCCATTCTTGCTCAAAATACCCTGATAAGTCGTTTCTGATGCCATTTGCACGCAATAGATAAGCACATACCAACGTGCCACTTTTTCTCAGAATACGCTACTTGGGGGTTTTTGATGCAATTTGCACACAATAGATCAGCACATTCCGACGTACCATCCTTGCTACGAATACGCTACTGAGTGGTTTCTGATTCAAATTGCACACAATAGATCAGCTCATTCCAACGTGCCACTCTTGCTCAGAATACGCTAATAATTCGTTTCTTTTGCCATTTGCACATAAATAGATAAGCGATTTCTAACGTGCCATTCTTGCTCAGAATACGCTACTGAGTTGTTGCTAATGCTATTTGCACACAATGGATAAGCACATCCCAAAGTGTCATTATTGCTGCGATTACGCTATGGATTGACTTCTGATGCCATTTTCACACAATAGATAGGCACATTCCAACAAGACTTTTATGCTCAGAATATGCCACTGAGTGGTTTCTGATCCCATTTGCACACAATTATTTTGCAATTTCCAAAGTGCTATTCATGCTCATAATACGCTAATAAGTCGCTACTATTGATTTTTTCACACAATACATAAGCACATTCCAACGTGCCACTCTTGCTCAGAATATGCTACTGAGTGGTTTCTCTTGCCTGTTGCACACAATAGATAAGCACATTCCAAGGTGACATTCTTGCTCAGAATACGCTACTGAGTTGTTTCTTATGCTATTAGCACAACATAGATAAGCACATCCCAACGTGCCATTCTTGTTCAGAATACGCTAAGAAGTCCTTTTAGATGCCAATTGCGCACAATGGATAAGCACATTCCAACGTGCCATTCTTGCTCAGAATACGCTACTGAGTGGTTTCTGATGCTATTTGCACACAATAGATAAGCACATTCCAACGTGCCATTCTTGCTCAGAATACGCTACTGAGTGGTTTCTGATGCCA
>JAAAKL020016241.1:0-11121 GCA_010016065.2 Carybdea cf. marsupialis auct. non (Linnaeus, 1758)
AGTACTTAACCATTCCCAAAAATCTCTGCATCTTGGTTAGGTTGGTTGGTACTGGCATGTTGACTATGGCCTTCACTTTCTTGGGGTCTGGTTTCACACCTTCTGATGACAATTTATGGCCAATGTATGTGACCTCTGTTTGACGAAGTCTCAATTTATTTGGATTGAGCTTCAGACCTTGACCTCTTGCCCTTTCACATAACTTTTGTAATTTAGTGTCATGATTGTCAATGGCTTCATCTTTGCTGTCACCAGAACCACTCACAAGAAAGTCATCAGCAATAACACTAACACCATCAAGCACCTCTACTAGCTCATTCATACACCTTTTCCATATCTCAGGAGCAGAATTTATACCAAATGGTAATCCAGCCCACCTATATCTACCATATGGAGTGGCAAAGGTAGTCAGATAACTAGAAGCCTGAGACATACATACCTGCCAGAATCCCCATTTGGCATCCAAAACACTAAGTACTTTTAATTTACCTGAGTCTATTCGTGAAGTTATTTCTTCGATAGTTGGCAGTGGATAATGGCTTCTTTGAACTGCTTTATTCAAATTTCTAGGGTCAAGACAAATTCTAATTTTGCCATTAAGCTTCCATACTACAACCATGTTCAACACCCATGCTGTGAGTTCAACTACTGAGACCATCATTCCATCCGGCACAAGCTTATCTAACTCATCCTTCACAGAAGCTTGCAATGCTACTGGAATTCGATATGCTGGATTAACTGGATAGGAGCTGCCATGGTCTAGTGGATAAGTTCCTGGCCATCAGATCTAGATGTTCTAGAGGGTCAGGGTTCAATTCCCGGAAGGACCATTGGTGACCTCAGGAAGGGCATCCGGTCTTAAAGTGCTTTATCCTCCAATAACAAGTCCCATGAATATGGGCACCATCAACCCCATGACTAGGAATAAAAGACGTTAAACGAATAAAAAAAAATTTTTAAAAATTCCATGAGTTGATTTACTCCTCAACATGCCCACATGTCATCTGTCAAAATTCAACACCTAGGACATAGCATTGATTTCATGTGGTGACATTTTTATCCACCATATCGAGACATTTTATCTGCCATTAATCCAATAATTGGCTCAGCATCATTTATATTTTTTTTATCCATAATTTTGATCATTATATTGGGATATACATTCCGTTTCTCCAAGTATATAGATCATTTTCATGGTCACAATCATTGCAATCGTTTTCAAAAATCCACCATCTAACCTGGAGCCACTTGTTTAAACAAATGTTGAACCATTTTAGAAAGAGCCACTGAAGAAAACTTCCATTTAGACGTAAACAATATTATCAAAACAAAAACTTAGACCTCATTAGTTAAGGAAAAGGAATAAATTGCCACATTAAGAATGTTGTTTTTCAACAGGATTGGCCTCTGTGACGTGGACGTGCCGATTGTGGTCTGGTCACATGCAGAGGAAGTTAGTCATGCCCCCGAATGACATGATCACTGTTATTCTTGTTAATTTTGTGGTACATATGCATTACATATCTAAATACTGCTTGATTTCAGCACCAAAAGTAGTTTTGTATACATTTTACCCATTTGCCAAGTTGTACTTCATTGTTTTTGCATTGAAATTCATTATCTTTTGGGCCCATGAGCTGTCAATCTGCCATTAACTATGTCCAAATTGTCTCAGTCAGTTCAGCCTGAAAAGGCCTTTGATGTAGAGAATTTTCAATTTCCTTTAGTCTTTAGTAGAATAGGGTTGGTACAGTGACACAACTCATATCTAACATATCAATGCATGGTCACTCTGTCTCAGTGAAGACAAGTCCTGCTTAGATAGTAGCCATGGCTCATTTATAGGTGTTGAAAATATTCCCTCTATATGCAAGGGATATTCTACAGTTGATTACTATTGGCAAGAGTTTGTGAAATGCCTTACTAAGCTGATTGAATATGTGTAGTGAGTGCATCTATACTACTACAGTCTGCTTCTTCTCAAGATAGCTGAAAGATAACGAGTATGGATACAATATATACATACATATGGTAATGAAAAGTTCCAGTTGGTTTATTTTTATCTCCCTGATCTAGAATGCAATTGTTTCGGAATCAGATGTTACCTGTTTAAAAAATTGTCAACCATCCTATTGCACCCAATCATGAAGTAACTGCTTATACTGATATGGTTCAATCAGCCAGATTACCTTGTTTTAGTAGATTATTTTTCATCCTTTTTTCTTCTTGTTTTATATATCATTTTGATTTTGTCATGGTTATATCACCACAAGAATTGACAATCTTTAGGTTAAATGCATGAAATTGCTTTCCTTTTTTTAGTCCTTGGTATATACATTTTCCCTTGAACTACTTGAAGCTAACCTTAAAAATTTGTAGATGGTCTTCATGTACGGTTACCAGGTAGATATCAGCATGGCTGCAGTTGTGTTTCATGGCCCTACTAGACTATAATGATTTCATTGTATGCCTACTCTTCCGTGCGTGATTGTCATGTTACCATGTTAAAATGTGATGCTAACATTGGAGAGTGGAGTTTTCTTTTCTTTCTGATGACAATGCAATCAATTTTCTTAATCCCTCCTCCTTGCGGACCTGACTGTGAGGACTTATTTCATCATGGCCTGTAACTCTCTTACACTACTACCTGCATGGTCAGCATACCTCAGAATGCTTATGGTGTGACCTACAACACTACCTTTTTCTTCTTGAATTTCTAGCATCACTCGTTCACTGTAGACATTGAAGACCACCACACGGTGCTCGACGATTAGTGAGTGAGTGAGTGAGTGGAGATAAAATAAAAGCCTGCCCGACACCCCATTCAAACTTAACGTACTTGTTGAGAATTTCTTCTACTCTTACTTTTACTGTTTAGCCCCAATATAATTTGGTTATGAGCACGATGTCGTTTCCATCCATGTACAGTAACTGAAGTAATTCTATCAGCTTTTTTATGTTGTACTGTGTCAAAGGCTTTTGTATAATCGATGAAGCAAAAATACAGGTCTTGTTGCATTTCTACGGATTTTTCGTAGAGCATTTTGAGTCTAAAAATAGCATTAGTTGTTCTTGAGTTTTCTATAAATTCGAATTATTACTGTCCTATTTCTTCTCAAGTACATCTTCTTTCTCGTTGACTCTCAGAATTATTTTGAATACGTGGCTCATCAAGCTGATAGTTCTACGAATCTCACATTCGATAGCTCCTGGTTTCTTTAGTAATGGCACAAAGACTGATTTGCATTACACTCATAAAATGTATCCAGTGTTATAGAGCCGCCGTGGCCTGGTGGTTAAGGAATCGGACTCACATGCCAGAGGTTGTGGGTTCGAATCCCGCCAAGCCCGATATAAAGACTATCGGTTGGGGAAGGAAACGGGAGTCCACCCCTGTAAATGTGCTCTCTCCCCAGGACATTGCTCACTCTGGCTGGTCAATAGGCTACGCTCGAAATCGAGTATGCCATCAAAAAAAAAGTGTTATATATCTTGTTGGATAGTTTTGTGGATCTCTATACTCCAAGCTTTTGGAGAGGGATGATCATCTCTGAGTTTATATTGTCAAGCCTTGACTCTTTTCATTTTCTTCAATGCTTTACTAACTTCTGAACACATGATTGGTGGTCTTTCTATCTTCTTACATTACTCTCTTTTCTCCTGTCTTATGCTAGTTAAGTGTTTCGATGTAGTCTATCCATTTTTTGATGCTCTCTTCACTGCCCATCAGTACTCATCAGTACTTCACAGCCTTTTGCTATGATGTATCTACTTTGCGAGGAGGTTTTCTTCTCTCCAGCCAGAACTTTGATATTTGTAAACATTTCCTTAGTGTTGGCAGTTCTTAGTCTTTCTTCTTCTGTCTTTTTGCATGTTTCTCTTGAAAGATTGCCTCATGGCATCACGTATCTCCTTTGCCATCTACGTCTTCTCTCTTTCTTTTCTTATCTGGAGTCATAACTTCTTCAAGTTTGTTTTAAGATACCCCATGTCATATATTATTCTTCCTCCATCCTTTCGTACATGCTTCTAACAGTCATCCCGTAAGGTACCGCCTTTGCATAGTGTACTGTAATCCAATCTCTTGACTTCCTCTTCTTGCCTCAGTTTCTTCACCTTCATTTTCACTGGAATGGGTCAGTGGAGTGTTCCCATTTATTTGTCTGAGCTGTCTGATATTGGTGCACAAGACAGTAGTATTGCTAAATTGTGGTTATATCCCTTCGCCTTCACCAGCAGCACTTTGTCTAATAAAACCCAAAACCCCAACATTGCTTTGGATGTCTCTTGGTCCAGTAGAATTCCTGCGCCATGTTAATGTACGCTGCTACAAGAATGGACAAATTTCACCCACTCTCACAAATCCCCATAATGTTGGTCCCCAATCTTACTGCTTTCAGCTTGATGTTCTCCAATTCACCTGCCTGATACAGTCCTCAGAAAGTCCAAATTCGTGGGATTTCGTGTTGTCAGCACTTGCAGAGTGAAGCTCAAGCTTACATGTTGATCACGAGGTCCTGTACCGAGCCGGGTGCCCTCCTGATGCAAAAAGGCCTCATGCACGCCGTTCATCTGATTCCCGTCTGTAGAAATCATCATGGTCTTCTTGTCAAGATACCGCAGTGGTTTGCTGTGGCCTTCTGCGGGTTGCAGTGTTCTACTAACTCAAACTGTGTCTCATTACCGCTACATCAGATGCTGAGTTTTCGCTTATCAGATAATCCACCACCATCTTGCCCCATTGATGATGGGGTGTTTTTTGGTGACATCACCTTGATATGTGCATGTACGCTGTTCTCACCAGAAACCCTCCTCATCTGAAGACTCGGAGAACGGTGGTAAATCGGTGTGGGAGCCGGTTTAGTTAACGGTTTAGACCCAAACATGAAACAGGAAGTACTGTCTGACAAGGTACCAGTAATATGGTGCTGATATCCAGACTTGAACTGATAGTGCAGTCTTCAAATTTAAGTCGAACACATCAACACCATCGGCCAGCCGTTTTTGCAAATTTGTTCAACCTACCACTCGCTGAAAGTACTGTTGAAAAGTAGCTTGCTTTGCCTCGTTATAAACGTTGATATAGTGATTTTGTTCAGTGATACCAAAGACTTTCTGAGGATTTGACCTCCATCGATTTCTCCTATTTGATTGTTTCTTATCGAATTTCAAAGAAATGGCCAATGAAACACCAGTTCTAAATTGACGCTGACAAATAGAACCTCTTTAAATGAAATAAAATATTTGACGATGGTAGAAAACATGTCACTTCAGCTTGCCGGATTCAGAGAGGGAAAGGGTTGACTTTTCTCACTTCTTCAGAAAAAGTAACGTTTAATTTTACTCATAGGACCCTATCCCAAATTGTGGAATAGATATCACACTAAAATATGTTTTTCCAACCCGTTTAGCCGCTTGAAAAATGGTAGTACTGTTGGCTTGGGAGAGGACATCGAAATGGAGGCTAGAGTAGCCTCGTATGTTTTGTTTATATGGAAGTTTCTATGTTAAACTCTGATTTCTTTGGCAAGATTTACATCCTAACATAGTTGAGAATGCACTCGTTTTCATCCAAGAATGCTATGGATAACCTTACCATTTAAGTAAATTTGTATGCTTTCTCTATCTTAACTGAAAACTGCTGGCATTGACGAGTTTATGTTATTGATTATTTCAAATTGACATTTATGAGGTTGATAACCAGATATACATATAGACGGTACCTGTGGTAATCTTACTCTTCCTATGCTGAGTGAAGATGAAATAGCTACTAGCAATTTGAAGGACTATAAAAGTTCTGGTATTGACAACACCTACGTAGCATGTATCAAGACTGATGGTGGACCTGTAATAGATGCATCGCTATACCTGTTCAATCGCTTCATTATCGCAGCTACTATCTTAAGGCGATTGTGGTGCTATTTGAACCGAACAGACGACTCGAAAATGGGAACTACTCCCAAGTCAAGCTGCAATGCCACAAGCACAATCTGTTTATAAACATTAAAAGCACGTGTCAAAGGGTATCTATGTCGATATTTCTTGTATTCACCAGCTACCTATCAACCGAGTGAATGGTCAACCTTACAGAGAACTTGCCTTAGAACAAGTAATCAAAGAAGTTACATTTTTACGGATTTGCTACACTTTACTAAAGCATGTGATAGCATCAAAAAGCCAAGTTAGAATTAGATGTAGCGGTTAACATGTTCCTATATTTCATGTCTTACGTTTCTGCTGATATGATTTGACACTTGGGTTCAAGAGCAGACTTAAGAATTACTGTTTTTAATTGATGAGGAGATCTACCAATACCACTTCAATGAAAATGTCGTAAAACTTCTATTCACCTAGTTTTGTGCCTGCATTTCAGCTCCATCTTCACAGAAATCCCCTCTCTATTTGTAGACTGAAAGTTGTTCATTGGCTTTCTTCTCAGAGATAAAACGCTTTCTCGTGCGGCACATAGTCTCTCATACAGTTGAAAAGCTTTGAATCTACTTGGGTGGCTCCATGTGTTGCCTGCTGTAATATTGAAACGGTTTTGAGGCTTCCAGTATACCATCTGCTCATTATTATTATTTTTATGGCCAACCTTTAAAAGTTTGTCGGAAACAGAAGCACTCCCCTGCATACATGGCTCATGCATAACGTTCTCGTAATTCCTCGTAAGAACGGACTTCTTTCTATCTATTACACCTTACTTAAAAACAATCGCATTGTTTACTGAAACTGGAAAAGTTGTCCCTAATTGTTTGATAATTATATGCTTTATTCCTTCATTTATCTTTAAGATGATGATGATATGGAAGGAATTTGGGTTGCCGTAAATCGATGTGAAATAGTAATCTCGCATATGTGTATTTTGAAATGCTGCCTTTGACCGCAATTAGGAGACAACATGCAATGATACAAAGCCACCACAAAAACTGTTTATCGTTTGTATGATATTTTGGAAAAACTGTCCACAGTTAAGCAAGTTTAACAACATCTCATCGCAACTAACCTTGGCGAATGTCAATGATCATCTACCCTACTTCTTTAGTCGCAATATAAGCTCTCGATCTTACATCAGTTGAAAGCGACTTCCAACTCTATGTGATTTAACAGACCAATTTCTCCGGGCCATGTTACTTGATAACGGTAGGACTATCACTAGGTCCATCAACCTTTCAAAAGCCCAATGAAAGTTGAAATGTATTACCGAAAGGAGATTTTAAATGACAAATTATTTAAATATATATGAAGGAAAATAGGAAATGTGTAACCAAAGGAATTCAAAACCGTGAACAATGGAAATAAATGCAGTAAAACAGAGCATTTGTTGCATTTATAGGCTCATGTCCTTTGGAGGGAAGGCACAGTGTCACTGTATTTGTGGAAAGTCGAAATTCGTGAGACACGTGTCACCCATATGTTGGCAATAAATAGGTGATAAATGCTCAAAATACCGATATTCCGTTATTTTGCAGAAGAAGATCCAACTTGAAGCTTCCGAATTCAGACATAAAGTTAAAATAAAATTTAAAGGAAAATATGTAGCCCCCTAAATTGAGATAACCCCGTGCGACTAGGCGTGTCACTAGGCGTGTGGCTAAGCCTTTGAACGGATATCTGCAGCTGTCCTATGTAACTTCGCATCGATGCCTCCCACTATACTGAACTTTGGATATACCGACGTCTGTAAAATGGTTGGGATATTGGAAATATAGTTATTAGATATAGGCACTTCATTCTACCATGGCCATCGATCATCAATGATTTTGGATAAATTCTGTGCCATTTTAATTTTTCTCTTCAAATTTAGCTTTCATCTGATATTAAAGCTTTAAAGTTGTATAACAGACATAGTACAAACAGGGATAAGAGCATTATCCGGTTCTAAATATAAGAAAGTTTGCTGATATGGGCAATTTTACTCTAAAATCAGTCGCTCATATTCCGGTTTTGGTAGATTTTCAAAAATACTACAACTCATTAGATGAATATTTTGATCAGTCTTGCCATCAACGTCTAAGTACCCTTATACAATGACATATAGAACAAAAGTAAAAGCGGTACCTTCCAGGCCGTATGTTCGTGGCATCTATTATAAGTCATTGCACTCACAATGCTTGCAAGTTATTGGAGATAAAATTTTCTTATAACTAATAAATGTGCCTTCACTTTTCATGGCATGAGGAGAAGTGTATCTGCAGGCTTCAGTGTCGTCCTCGATCTTTATGGGCCATTTGTCGTGTATCTTTGTCAATAGGGTGCCTAGTGAGTCTTCAAAGGAGGGAGGTCAAAAGTGAAAGTCTTGAGAGGTCGCTTTCTGGGGGTGTTGGGGCTACTCCTTCCGAAAATCGAACATTTCATTATCGAGGACGTTTGTTTGGAATACTTTCCCACAATTATACAACATCGGTCAAACTACCTTTTGTATCACTTAGCGATAGGAGTGCATGACATATAGGCCTGTAGTGCAGGGCTATTCAGCCATCATATGACGCTCGTCATATTGAACCCATTTGTGGTGTTTACCATATTTGGGAACTTTGGAATTCGGAAAACTAGCCAGGATGTATTCTGAACTTATCAAGGTGGCTAAGAGAGTAGTTAAGTATGTTTACTAATTAGAGGACGGTCGTAGGTGGAATCTAGGCAGACTAGCAGTAACTCACACCCCAACTGTAGTTGAGCAGCTATCAGATGATGACGTCGTAGATGAAGTAGGTACAGCTCAGTCATAAGGTGACAAAGCAAGTGCAGAACCCAACCGCCGACCAACGAGAAACAGCAACCCCAAAGATTATTATGGAAGTTAAGGTTAAATCTGGAATTGTAAATATGAACGAAATAAGTTATTTTGCAAAATAAGGTATTTTAAGAAGGGATAGGGTGTGGTGTTTACCATATTTAGGAACATTACTTCCCAACCCTCCGGAAAGGGAGGCACATAGCCATGCTCGGGAGTTGACAGAAAAGTTGATTATGGGTCATAAGGTTGTTAATGTTTATTATGTCCATATGCACGCCGGTAATACAGAGTTCCTTGTATTCGGGGACTATTGAAGAAACAGAGACCCGATCGCTTGTCTCTTGATTTGGGTGTAACCTATAGCGCATGCACTACTCCATTGTATACAGCCAGTGTGTTGTCTAACTTATAATTAAAGACAGATCTGGTTGTGACTCGAAAAAAAATTTGGGGAGATTTTTATGGAGGAGAATTTCTAGCATCGTCTTTGATGGTTCACCTGACCTGGGGCAGATCGATGAGATCGTTTTATGACTGAGATATATTATGTTAAAGTAGAGAAACTTACAATACTTTACACGGTTTAGGTTTTCGTAAATTTCTATCAGATATCCTCCACAGACACATCGAGCATAAACTATATTATATTTAGATTTAACTAGCTGTGTAAATGCTTAGCTTACAAAAATAATCATTATGTTATTTTCTGCCGAACTGAAATTTTTATTCAATTTTGATATAAAAGTCTTGAGAAGTATAAAATTCCAAATCTTCATAACATAAATGGATGATCTGTTAGTGACAACATTTTTTTGTTTTGGGTTATGATTCACGGAAAGCAGTCTTTCAGAGGTTAATATGTTTCCCATAGCCACAGATGCTTATTGCAAACGTAGTGTCATCTGCCAAATGAACGAGAAATGGGATTTTATTCTGAAATTTAAAACAATGGTGAAAATATCAGAATGTCCTTCTTCTGTTTTATAAAAACTGCAACATTTCCTATGTGTAAAGGTTATTTCTGTCGTTACGTCATGTTTCATCTTACTGAGCTCCCCTTCATGCTGTTGAATTAACGCTAAAGTCTGCATGAAGCAATACCAAACAAAATTGGTGTCGGTGGCGTGGTCGGGGAGACGCCGAGAGTGACATTGCTTTGTGTATGAGAGCGTGGTAGTGGTGGTGGTGGTGTTGTGTTAAGTTTGTTCTGGCATAAAACTGGATCTCTTTAGTTGAGAGGGCTTCTTAAAGCTAGTTTTGAAATCTATCACATCTTGCTACCCTGATTTAGTAAGAATTCAAACAATCTAGTTGCTTTCACATTTCGTTAGGGGGCATGGCCAAATGGCATCCCCTAAGATATGCTACAGAGGGGAAGTGTCTTTTTTTGGTAATAAGAAATCGAATTTACAAATGGTAGCTACATAGTTGCTGCAAAGTTTTTAAAATGCTAAGGCTGGCGCTGTGATAAATCTTACATTTTAAATAGTTTGGTATATTTAAAGCAAGTGCGTAGTTTCATGCTTTTCTAAACCTAAAAATTTGAAGAGGACTAACAGGGTTCCGGGGACGGAAAATTCGAAAAATTAATAAACATCTATCAGGCACATTAGAACGCGTTCGATTCTCTAGTAATCAAAAGGTCATTTAAGGATCCCGCGACTTAACAAAAATTCGAAGGGGAAACAAGTAATAAGAGACAAATTGTAGTAGATTAAGGCACCATAAATAAACAAAGTTTTATCAAGTCAAAAGCTTGATGCATCTTATGCAATATCACTACCTCGAATTCCTAAACAAAACTCTAAATTCTCGAAAATTGAATGACAAGATTGTAATAAATATAAATAGGTTTCCAGTCATCAACCACGTTTATTTCATGTAAGAGTTTTATATTTCTGTAAATTTTATTCCCTTTGGTTTATGCGTCTTCCTTTCTGTAAGAAAATTGTTATCCTACAAATTTCATTTCAAGACTGCCAGCAACACTAGTATGCTTCCAATGATAAGTGTGATCACTAGTATTAAAACGATCAACAATCGTCCAGATCTGGAAATATTTACATTCCCCCAATTTCTTGAGGAGATTTCTCTCTTTTTCTGCGCGTCGTCGACCTAGAAATAAAATATCAAAGCAGTTAATTAAATCAAGGTTCACAGATGGCACTCTCACTCTTATCCGCGAAAAGTTGCCACTATTAATCTAGGGTTGGGGCGAGGACGTTTTCAAATATCAAACGTGCTCATCCCCTGTAAATATATAGTAAAGCTTCAAAAGTATAGTGATGGTACAGAATGATAAAATAACACGAAATCGCGAATTCATGTTGTTCTTAAAAAAGCTTTTTGAGTCTCATACTCCAAAGAGTACAAAATCGTCA
>JAAAKL020016242.1:0-11120 GCA_010016065.2 Carybdea cf. marsupialis auct. non (Linnaeus, 1758)
ATGTGTCCTAAACAGTCCATGGTGGCATAAGGCCGAAAGTTCATTTCAAAGTTCATAATTATATAGAAATCAATGGGACATTCCTCTGGGCACTTTCCACCGGGTTACATAATGGCAGATCAACGCTAAACTTCCAAGTTGATGTCAAGCAAGGGGGGATAAAGCATGGCCACAACAAGCAAACATAATCCATAAAAGCTCTTTTCCTTCCGGGATTGACCAACGGCGGGCGCGTAGCAGATTATTGGGGGAGAGGAAGCGGCCAACGAAAGTCTGGCCCTTTTTTATGGAATTACTGATGAGTTGTAAAATTTCTGTGAATGCTGAATGTATAATTAGATACCCTAATTGACATTGGCCTGTCTTTACACGTAATGTGTGGTAAATGTTAACCACTTAGAAACCTTAAATCATATTTGAAGAGTCCCTTTCTTCACGGCATTCCAAATTTGCAAATGCTGAAATTAAGAACAATTACAACATACCAAGCACATGCTCCAACCGGCGACAAAGGTACGAAAAAGTTAAATGGATGACAAAGAATACTATTCATCCTTTATTCTGACGCCATTGTAATAATTTGTGACAATTTAGAAGAACTAAAATAATAGCGCACGTATATGGCTTTGACTTTTATACGTTTTGGATTAACTATATCAGTCGTAAAATCCGCAACAATGGCTTCAACACCACCAACGACATAATGGTAAGAATCTCAATAAATGTAATGACAACTGTAAATTAATTCAAGCACATGGGTCACAAAATCAGCAACAAATATCTGCATTTCATATATGGGCAGAAATAGAAAATATTTTGACAGATTGACAGATAAATAGATTAAATTGTGCACGAGAGTCAAATTTCTAGAGGCATGTATTGCCAGTAGGTCTCGTAACAGTAGCCTGTCCGTTATCAACGAAAGAAGAAAATGATATCGAATCCATCTGGCATGTTTGCCTCAGAAAATTGATAAAAAATGAATATAAAGTAAGAAGAGACCAATCGAAAATGAATTCATCATTACAGGAGCTGAAGACTTGAGCTTCGTCTATTAAAATAAGAAGTTTCGAAGTATCACAATGACATCATCAACAGCTCACTTTTGCAAATCGCAACACCTTAAGTACATTGCACATGTCACAAGACTGGAAAATTCATCAATACGAAAACAGTTGCTGTCTTGGACTGACAGGAAAATGTATTCACAAGATTCACACGAAAAACAGATATCTCTGGGTTCAAGTCTCTGATGACAGAGATTTTAAGAGTCTAAGAGGCGCTCTCTGAATTCCAAGAATTTATATCGAGTAAAAATGATGATGATGATGATGATGATGATGATGATGATGAATAGGAATGTCTGTAAATTTCTGTTTTAGCATTCGAGTGCTTACCATGGCTGAAAAGATAGTAGCTATGTCTCTAAACAGTAGCAATTTATGTGCCACGAATCAGTTGAAGGTGCATATCCTCCTATATTTCCTCTTCTGAAACCTAAGGCGTCAACAGCTACCGTATCCCAGAGTAACAGACATGGTAATTAAGAAATGACATGATCATTGTCAAGAAAGTAACACATTAAAAATCTATTTAGCCGTAACTACGTTGAAGAGTTGATTGTTCGTGTGTGAATTCGGAAGTTATTAAATTCTCTTGACTTTATCTTGGGCTTGTTTTGCTCTAAGGTCAACATCTGTTTCGTTTTATTGCTAGCCATACACTGCCTTGTATAAAATATAGTGCGTGATCAAACTCCTACGAAACCATGAAATGTAACAGAAAGAGTGCGCTTGACTGAGGTTCTTCCGATTTGAAAGCTCAAATCTGTTATCACATCATTTTAAGTTAAGCTCAACAAAACAGGATTCTTTGGTTTCGTTCTAGGTTGTAGACCTACATGAAGTAGCTTCCGGAATAAAATCAATCTAAAACTACCAATAGGAAACCAATATAACACTACTCTGAATTGGAGTGGCTCTTAATATTTCGTCAGGAGGTCTATTATGCCCTTCAGTTAAAGTATGCTTCCTTTCCGCAAAAATAAATGAATTTAGTACAAATCAGCAAACTCTTTCATATACATTCCTACCCTTTGCTTACCCACCCTTTATTCACTTACTCCTTGCTCACTCCATGGTGCATTTAGTGTTAGGGCGTTCCACTTGTTCCTAATGCACCCTATAAGGGTGAAACAGGTTTCAACATTTATTTTCATGTCACTTCTTTCCTTTAACGTAGTGTTTATTTATTGAAAATAACATCTTTACTTAAAAAAAAGGTAATCATTTGCTCGAAAGTTTTTATCAAAGTTCTTTTGTGACAAGATGAAATCTACCATAGGGTCGAAGAGTATGTGGTGATTGTGTGTCCTTTTACTTGAATTGAAATGTCAACAAAACGACAAATGACAACTTTTCATGTCTTATCCAGAATACTAGATCTGTTATTGAAACATAAAGCTATTTTGAGCAAAATTTAACTTTTCCTGCGATCAAACGTTGAGTTTCATTTACTCCTCCTATTAGGGCGAAATGTTACACATGTGCTATAAACAGTTTTGACTGGTCACGGCGTATTTCCTATTTATATTAAAATTTAATTTCTTTCGACTGACATAAATGTTTAACAAAACAATTACCTTGACAGAACACCTTTGACACTAATAGAAGCTGTTAGAATACATTGCAAACACAAACTTAGCAGAAATTTTAAAGTTTAGGGCTAGGATTGAACCTGCTAAGCGTATTCAGGCAGAAGTTGTTGACTTGCAATGCATCTGCAACGTAACTCAAAGTGGAGTATCTCGATCTATTATAATCTCTACGCTGTGTCTGTTATCTCGATGTTATAAAAAGTATCAAAATAACAGCTTCAAAATATTCAAACGTTCCAAATTTTACGATGATAGCTACTTTTATGGGATATCAAGGAGCAATCATTACGCAAGACATTTCAACACAGTCAACGAGATCTAGTAAATTAACAATTAACAATAATAAATGTGCATTGCTTCGGCTTGACTCGTTCGACCCGAACACTTTTCAACTCTCTTTAACTCGGGGGGGGGAGGGGGGAGGACGTGGGTGAAACTAACCTTTACACTATTTTTGATAAAATTATGCTATAGACTTTGGAAATGACATATTAATCTTATGTTATTTCCAAAATTAGGAAAAAGCTTGTCAACGTGTCGACTATTATTATACTTGCTTGTTTAGACCATGACTACTGTTGTGTCTTCAAGGTTTTTATGCCTCTTAAAAAAACCACGAGTTAAAAAAATAGGGCCTGCTCTGGATAACATGTTAGCAAAGCTTTTGGCAAGTCTTAGTATATTGTTTTTGACAATATAGATCACATTCAAAGTATTAGGGAGAATTGAAAAGAACAGAACAGCACTCATTAAAGTAATAGATTTTACAATTGATGGATAGACTGTCCCGTCGATATTGATTTGCGAGTGCTCAGATTTTTGATCAGATGAGCAACCTTCACAGTGAATCAGAGTGAAAGTGGGTGACTAGATCACTGTCGCTTGTACCTTTCACGTGTTCGTGCGGCATATTCACGGTGACAAGGTTGGGCCATCCAATTTACAATTAGCTGCTTCGATAACTCATATGTACATTTGGCATGTGCATTTTGAATGTGCGTTAGGCATGTACATTTGGCATATGCATTTGGCATGTGCATTTGGCAAGTGCGTTTGGCATGTGCATTTGGCATGTGCATTTGGCATGTGCACTTGGCATGTGAACTTGGCATGTGAACTTGGCATGTGTACTTGGCATTAGCATTTGGCATGTGCAATAACAGTTCTGTTATAACAGTGATACAATAATTTCAGTGTTAAAATTAGATCATACCACTTCATTGTTGTATGAACAGCCGCATGAAGATCATAAACAACAACATTAGCAGACCTTGAACATTTTTATACGTCATTTTAGTTCATTCAAAACAAGCGAATGTCATTTTTTATGTACCTTCTTCTATATCATATTAGAGTTCATATATTGTTTAACTTATTAAAACTTGCTTTCAAAATTTGTTGCCTATAAAAATAGTTTCAATATTCATTGTATCAATTTTTCTCTTCTCCTCTTTCTACTACTTTCTTTCTTTCTAGTTATTTATTCTGTTTATGAATTGTATACATTGAAAAATCCCTTCTAAAGTTGCAAAAATGTGGGCATCATATCCCCTTACTACCCCATCTGATGCAACCTACATTATAAAATAGTACACAATAATACAAGGCATCAAAATTGTGAAGTGTAATTAGGAAGATGGAAATGCTAGATAAAAATCACGATGGTGATGTCCAAAAAGGGAGAAAATGGGGCTTAGCAATTTCTCTTTTGTCTCTCTTGTGACCTCTCCACCGAAAAACATTTCTTTTGCCATACAAGAGATTTGCAACAATCGTCTATCATACCTTAGCTTGGTAATGCGTGTATTCTTTTACGACCACTTTTTGAGTTCTCCCTTCATCAACCATACTATATCATACCAGCACTAACATTCTCAATGTACTCGTTCTATTACCATCCAAAACAACCAAAAGTATCTCAAACTTGCAAAATTAAGTATTTTCCTCATTTGACGATGACAGTGAGTAAACTAACCAGAAAACATTAAAGTACCAACATGTGGGTTTTCAATTGGATATTTTTCTATTCGATCTTGTGGGATGTGTTGATCACCGATAGGCTGTACATAATAACCATATTCTAAGGTACTCAACTAGATATTGCTTTAATGGACGTTAATATTTCCGTCCTGTTTCATAGTTGCATCTCTGTAGACCGATAAATAGTTGTAAAGTTCTTATGCAGAGAAATTGAGGCCTACCGGTAATAATTAAGTTGCAGAAACCAATAATACTGTCTGAATGACATTTATGTACTCATAGCACTTAGTATATTACGTGGGCTGCAACTAGTGAGTAATGTGCCTTTTCACTGATACTAGTCTGTTTAACTTAAAAGATATAAAGAACATTGTCCTATTTCAGTTAATCGGAAGTCATACTTTATTATAGACCAAGTGTCTCAGATTTCTGTAATTTAATCAATACTTCATATTTCCGTTACGTCATTGCTTGATTTAAGCATATATGAGAGCAAGCTACCGTACAATATAGAAAGGAGTATTTCTTGTCTAAAGATATGACAGGATTCTTTACTTACAGCGAATGTCTAACATGGTGGTAAACAAAACAGGTTAAAGGTCTATTTATGCTAATGAAGACGGTGTCATTCACAGGGCTCTACCGGTCCTGATACTAAAGTTGCGAAAGAGGTGTAAGCTTTACAATTTTTTAGTTCGTAGAATAACCATTTTTCTCACACATTTTTACTCCATTCAGGGAAAAAATGGGCTGGGTCGAAATCCTTTGGCAGTGGAATAGACCAAATACCAAAATTAGTATGCGTACGTTACGGATTTGGGTACAGAGGACCTGAATTTTACTCTGTGTGCGCCCATACCCTATTAAGGATCAGGTCGAGTAAGCAATACTTCACATTCTTCCATGCTGAACTTTCCAGACGAGAACAATTAGATTTTAACTTTTATGCTTAGTGAAGTTGCTTAGTTATTACCCTTATGTATCCGGAATCACATTAATTCTCTTTGGGAAGTGTCCTGTATTGGGTACCTGTTACAGGAGTTACTTCGACATTCAGATGGTATGTGGTTAGAAAAAAAATTTGAGGACGCTGATCTAGAAACTAATGAAGAGCATTTCAAAGTATGTTTCATGTACTATGTAATGAGAGTTAAAGGCTTGACTGCTAAATTTTATTTAAGTAAACTGCAACTTTGAATGTTGGATGCCTCAATACGCTATATGTGGAGACTACTAAACATCTGATTTCACAGAGAAGAGAAATGTCGTGTAAGTGTGGCATCCTACTTCATTAAGTTTTGACTTGGCATGATCAGATGACATCATGTCACTCCATGATTACATTGGTCCCTTTGAAAATACAATTTTACTTACTAAGGGGAATGGGAGACCATTGCCTGTGAGAATGGTATAATTTACTTGGTGAGGCCGGTTTTCTTCACCAGGGGCATTTTTCCACATGTAAACTCTTGTCATTTTTAATCAAACCTTGACAATTAGCTGTCTTGCAAAGGTAGAATACTGAAATTTATCTGCTTTTGTTAAATAGATTTCTATGCTTACATGGCGTATAAGGGCTGGCCTCCAAAACTGGGTAAAGCTGAATGTCTCCCGCAGAGTTTGGGAAGCTAATGTGGTGACTAGAGAGATAGATCATATTATCAACGAGGGTCACCTAGCTCAGTTGGTAGAGCGCACGCTGCGAATGCGTGGGTCACCGGCTCGAATCCTGTTGTTGACAAACTTTTCTATTTCTCAAGTATCTATTAAATCTTAAAACTATAGAAAATGTGCCAGAGAGGTCTGTTTTGATGTTTTGAAGTATTATGCCTTTTTTGACCACACTAGTAAATTTTAAGACTCACCATCAAAGCTGATCTTAGATACTCTGTATCATTAAACACAACCTTTTGAAGACAGCCATACTGCACGTTAAATTTTATCACATAAAAGTTCACGGGAGGTTCACAAGCTTGATATAATGGAACAAAACCCCTACTGGCTAATAATTTAAATCGCCCCAAAGTAAATCACGTAGCTGCAAAGGAGCAAAATCAGACAATCATAATTCCTGTCTCCCATGCTGCTACTCCAAATCTGCAGGCCTTCCATGCACCCCCTCCTCCGCGCCTCCATTCTAGAAATGCAGATAATTGGATAATCTAACTTTTAACCTTTACCTAACTACTCTTACTTCTATTGCAGCAACGCATTCTGTATTGTAACTAGGCGGGGCACTTGGCCATTGGCCCCCCTCCCTCAGGCTCCAGGAAAAGGTTTTTAGAATAACAACTGGCTGCTAAAAGAAACGTTTTCTGTCAGTTACTTTTCCTTCTGTGTTTATTTGGGTTTTAGAATGGTTTCAACTCAACCACGGAGCAAAGTCGGCATACAGTCTATACGACTTGCTACATTACGTCATTATTCAGGGCCATGACCCCTCCTCTAAAAATTTTTATGAATACACCACCGATTGCTTTCATTAAAGTAAAAGCAATTGAAGACTTGAGTGATATCATTTTATCAGAAAATCCCCCACTAAGACGATTGTGGTGAGAAATGGTCTATAACGGAAAAGGCTTAGTGACCGAGTATATTTGGTCATGAACTTCTCAGTGCCATCTCTTTGGCTTTAGAATACGTATTATCACAAGCTAAACAGGTATAATATACTGACGTTAAATGTTTCCCATATTAGAAATATTGGCAGTTGTTTACTTTCCCACAGAAATTATCTATTCGAATACTTTAAGCTGTTTTGTAAATACGTTTTCTTTGCTGAATATCTTTATAAAGCTGCTTTGTAAACATAATCGCATTGATGAAGATGTGTGTCCCCACTCTACGTCATGAGCCTTGAACAATCGCATACTCTCCCATAAACTGTTTCGAAACGATGGATCACTGCAGGAAAACGTACTTTGAACTTCACTGAAAAATCAGCCAGATATTTTAAAAGCTTCATCAACTTTTAGGCTACACTACTTCCACTCAATTTAAGCAGTTTGTAAGTCCCATACAACTGTGTTTGTTTATAAACAACATAATGATGTCTTACATTAATAGTCATGAGACAACGTACGTTGAAAATTATCCCTTTCCAATGTTTTCCAATGATATCGATAAATCTATCTTGAATGGTTGCTATTTCTTTATCTCTTTAAAAATTTATCCCCTTGTATCCTCATGGGAACGTATACAGGAGGTCAAGAACATTCTGGCGAGGAGAAATTCAAGGGACTTGACTTTTTATTTATATTTAAAAAGTCTGTGACATTGTGATGTAAATTCAAATAAGCAAGAATAGTAGTTGAAACCTTTTCTGTACGACCACTCTTTACATTTTTAGTTTAATAGATCACCGGTTTTATAATGGTTTTATATCATTCCTTCGCTCACCTTCCCTTACCGTAGTGGCATATCCTTTTTTGGACGTTGTGGCATATCCTTTTTTGGACGTTGGTAGCAATGGATCTCCAGCCTGCTCTGTCACTTGCTTGCCCGAGTAGTTATGCGGATGCAATCTCTCTTCTCATCATCATCATTATGCTCGGGTCGATTGCACTCGGACTTCTTGGACGATTTTCCTCCACACTTCCCGTTCCTGCATTGCTACGGCGGGTTTTTCTTTTCTTAGGTTGGTATCCCTTTTTACTTGCTCCATAAATGTTGTACGTCGGCAACCTCCTGATCTCTTCTCACCATATCTGTAATTCCATCTATCATTTTTTCTTGTTGTTTTACTGTGTCTCGTTTTCCCTGCTACAACTAGGAATTTCTCTTGAACTTTGCGCTGATTGTTTCTCTAGAATTGGAATATCAACGGCAGCACATGAAACCAGCCTCTCTACAGTTGCAAGACAATTAAAGCGTTATACTTTTAAGAGAGGATTGAAACAAATATGGAAAAAACGTTCCACTTTTAAACAATACGGTTTTTTGACAAAATAATGCTTTTCACTATTAAAAATGTCGTGTACTTACCAAACAGAACAAATTGTTAGGTCACCAATTTAAGTACTCTTGTGAGAGCACATATGTAAGTCGTACCTCACAATTTTTTAAAAGAACAGAAATAATTGCGTTACATAGGTCGCTCGTCTGGTAATCAAGGTAGGTTATCAAACGTTTCCTACTAATCGTATAAGTAAACTGTCAGTCAAACCTAAAAAGTGATTCAAAAATCGGCAAACATTTGCTTGACAGACACATATATGCCTTGACTTAATAGAAGGATAGGTCAAGAGCATTGGAAAATGCCATTACTCTTTATAGCCTTACTGTTCTGGACACAAAATTCACCCAAACAGAAAAGGCGACTAGTACAATTCATTCAGGTCTGATGACACGTTAATCAGTGTTTTAAAATCCTCTATTAGCCCATAAAATAACGAAAGCACGTTTCTATGTTTCTATCCAAGCGGCTTGCTGTAAAGGAAATCTAATAAGAAAGTTTGGTAAAATGTTCTTAATAAAAATTGCTGCCTCGATTTCTGTAATTAATGTTTCTCCATAAAAAGAGTTGCCTGTATTCCACCTTTCCTGATCTGAACGTATTTGAAAACACATGCAATTGCTTGTAGCATACGCACATAAGTTATGGGACAACTTAATATATTGCCCTCTCACCTGGATAGGTTGGTATCTTGATATCGTCTATAATACTGAATAGTAATACAGTCGAACCTGTCTATAGCGGACACCTGCGGTTCCTATAAAAAGTGTCCGCTATTACCAGGTGTCCGCTATATAAAGTTTTTCAATATTTCGCCAAGAAAAGGAAAAAAGGATTTTAGTATTGAGGTATATATTCGACGACTGTATATCAAAGAAAAAAGTCGGGCATCTGCCGTTTAACTAGAGTTATCTTGCCTCCGTGTTTATCAAGGTTCCAAAAATTGTATCCCTGCGACAGTTATAGGAAAGAGAGTAAATAGAGGTGCAGGACTTGGGTTGGAGACACCATTGAATTATACTTTATATGGTGATGCTCGTGTGGTGCTTTGGTTGGAAAAAAGCATTCAAGAAAATAACTGAGAACATAGATGCTAGAGTAGCAATATGTTTGGAATCGTTGCATTTTTCAAATAATACTTATCGTGAATTCTATAGGTTTATGCTCTTCGAAAAACTCAAGGGCCGCGGAATCATGGGGCTAGGAGGGGGGCTTAAATACGAGTTAAATACGAGTTCCCGCTATGCATAGGTTATATTTTGAGGCAAATGTTCATGCGGTTCCGAGAAAATGTGTCCGCTATAAAAAGTGTCCGCTTTACAACTGCCCGCTATATAGAGGTATTTTTGCATGAACATGATTTAGCCCGTTGTGTCCGGTATTACCAGGTGTCCACTATATAGCATGTCCGGTATAGACAGGTTCGACTGTATGAAGCACCGCTTCTAAATACGAATGTATCTGTTAAAAAGTATCATTGAAATAAATAAAGCAGAACGTTTGTGCAATAGATCGTTGACTCAGCAAAACGGTCTTTCATCATTTGCTCGAAAACAAGATACGAGATAGAAGTGACAAACTTTCAAGTGATGAAAACTAGCAATATATCCGTGCCAAATGTAGTCGGTATGGATAAACTCTTTTAGCGTAAACATTTTCTCCATCTTACAGACTACGATTTCTTGGCTACCCATACCAATTTTTATGCGTTTAAAGATCTCTTCTGCACCCTATCTCTTCGTAAAAACATACAACCCATGTCCTCAATGTTTATAAGTTACAAAGATTTTCTTTAGTAATCAAGCCCTAGAAAGGAATTGTCATTTGTTTCGCTGATCCAAGCTCATAGTTTGTCAACGAAAGAGGTTTTGGTCGAAAGCAAAGGTCCGGCAGAAGTCTTCAAACCTAGCGTCCACTTTTTTAGCTAAAGAGAGTTGCTTTTAAGTCAAACGGCCGTTAGTAGCACTAGAGGGCTGGATCTTACTTTCGATGTGAGTGAGGCTGGACTATGGATGTCATTGAACTGTATGGTGCATCTACTTACTGTACTTAGACGGATTTATAGATGCAGGAATACTAAATCTCGATGGCATACGTAGATAGAACGAGATTACCACTGATCTCTAAAAAACACTGAATCGAACATCCTCTGTCTCAAAGTGAGCTCAGTCGCTGGACGCCATTTCAATACCCATCGCACAAATCTTATAAACAATGTTGCGTAACATGGCGGGCATAACTATGTTATTTTAACTAATGGGGACCATTACTTGTGACTTCACTTTTTCGCTGTTGGAAACGATAGGAAGCTTGATCCCGTTCTTTTTAGAGATCAGTGGAGATTACGTAGTCTCGAAATCGATACTTTCCGTTTCAGATCAGAAGATGGAATAGAAAAAGGTATTTCAGTATCTACGTCTCCTAATTTGATTTCCCAAGTAAATGTAAGAACATGGCAATCGATAACTTTTCATAACTATTTCATGTTTTTATTTAGGAAACCTCTCAAGCCATCTTTTAACCATTCTA
>JAAAKL020016243.1:0-11120 GCA_010016065.2 Carybdea cf. marsupialis auct. non (Linnaeus, 1758)
TTAATTTCTTGATGATCATTTTTTGATGACTAAGAAGCACAAAATTGCACAGATGGCTAATATTGTATTTTTCTGCTTCAACCCTGTAATTACTTCAGTTTCTGTATTGCAAACCTGTATCTCAAGTTCAAAGCATTAATTTCCTTTTATAATATATATATATATATATATATATATATATAGAGAGAGAGAGAGAGAGATACATAAGTACATAGATATATAGATATATATATATTACCAAAGGAAATAAATGCTTTAAACTTGCATTTAAGATACAGGTTTGCAATACAGAAACTGAAGTAATTACAGGGTTGTATATATATGTATAAATGTCTAATCAAAGATTTTTCCTATTTGAATGTAAATCTCAATAGTTAAAAACCCATAGTTGTTCTCCTTGGCATTCTTGGGAAAGAGCTCTGCCCCTAGCCTCCTCTCTGCATTAGCCACAGTCTCAAATTGGGTTTATTGCGATATTTGCTTAGCAAACAATAATATAAATATAGTATTATTATTATTACAGATGTTATCATATATAGATGCACGTTTATCTGCGTTGATATATGTGTGCTTGTAGATAGAGAACGAAAGAGAGCAAACCTGTTAAGTGTAGTTATACATATTATGACAGATTTACCGTGGTTTGGTACGACATAGCGTAAAAGAAAGTGTCGACCAGAAAGCAACTGTCAAGGTATTTTATTTATCTAGTCAATTTATTCACTTGAGTTAAATCTGAGTGCAGTATCTTTCTTTATAACAAGATTTTCCTTTACGCATCTTGGAAATTCTAATCTGTATCTTATCACTCCTACACATTTTAACTGCAAAAATTGAACCGTTTTTTACTCACCTTTATCCCTGCGAAAATATATCAAACCCGATTTCATTATGCAAGGGAAGATAGATTTGTGTCAACAGTCATGATATATTTTGACAAAAAATTATGGATTTGCAATTTTCTTCTAGATTATATGTTTTGCTCAAAAGAGAAACAATCTTGAGGAGCTGTTATAATTTTTTTCAACGGCATGTCAGTATACGCAACACTGAGTATTTTGTACAACATACCTATGTATGATATATCAAGAAAAAATTATATATATATATATATATCGATATATATATATATATATCGATATGTCTTTACACAAGAATTTTTATGCCTTTATCTCTAGTGCGTGTGGCCTGTACATATACATATATAGAGATATGTACCAAATATCTACATTATCATCGCTTTCGTTTAGAAATTCTGCCAAAGCAAAGGAAAGGGGCACTTTAGAGCTGTTTATTTTAGGCTTACCTCTTTTACAATAGACAGGAACAGCCATTTTTCAAAAGCATTTATTTGCAAGAAAAATCGATCAGAATTTATTAGATATTAAAAGAAGAGAGTGTGTACAGAACTGTTTCTGGAGTAAACATACATTGTCAAAGTACTGGCATCTTGTATCCGAAAAGAATTAGACCTATTGTAGTGTCAAAACGCATTTAGTACTTCTTTCTCTATCTTGGACACAGGTATCAATAAGCTGTTGCTCGAGTCTTCAAAGGTGGCTATTTTTATAAGTTGGTGTCACTTTCATATTTATTTGAGCTGAGCAAAGACGTTTCAAAGAGAAGTGAAAATAGTTCTACGGAGAATATGTCTATAAATATTTTATCACATGCAAACAGTGCAGATAATGGAGATATTTGATTCCAAACGGTGGAGTACATGAAGCACATATTAACCTCTTGAATAACTAGCAGGACGTACACAAGGATACACGTTAAAGGTTAGAAATGGGCAAGATTTTGCGCTAATTTTGATTACTTTTTAAGTTTTGTAAAATATCTAAAAATAATGAATATAAAAAACGGAGGAAAGAACGCCAAGATAATATTCAAAAACTGTAAGATTAACAAATGTACTCAAAGCACACAAAATATGAAAGACAGAATTGACGTACCTACCTGTCCCACCTCCGACGGAAAGGAGAGGAGAGGCTAATTCCTGACCCTGACTGATTTATTGCCACATTGAACTGAAGACAAATTCCCTTGATGAAGCTGCAATGGACTGCAAATTGTTCAGCTGTCACTTCTGTAAGCTTTGTACGCCTACGTGTGAATAGTGATCCTTAGCTACAGCTTCGGCAAGGACTTACAAAAGTCCTCGTTCTCTATTTATTTCAGCCACAGCAAAACGTAGCTGTTGAGACTAGCAGGTGTGTTTGCTTTCAAAGTATTCATAAATCCACGCTATGGAGTAATAAACTGAACAACGGGTCTTGTATCATCGCATTTCAGCACCTGCCTTTAAAGCCCTTGTCTGACCCATTACATGTATGGAACTGAAGATATAATAGTATTGAATTGAATTAAAGCAAGAACTTTACTGCTATTAAAATGCGATGCTGAAATAGTTGGTTTATAGGGAAAATAGTAACCAACAGTGGTTCCTGAAAAATTACCTGCAGCTTTTTTGTTCAAGGCAAATTTCCCCTTGCACAAGTAATAGTAGAGAAATAAATCCTCTAAACAAGTCAGTCCTACTGAAACCAAAAAAGTCGTTATTAAGGTACTTAAAATATGGGAAATATTGTAACTCGGAAAGAAAAATCGTCTTTCTTGCTAATGAGTCCTATGCAACCTGGAACTTTATAACGGAACCATGAGGAATCAATAATTTTACCCTCTGGGGTTCTGAACTATTACATGAGTCCACTAGATATTTCCTAAGATACTCGCCTATCTCAAGTAATGAAGTTGTACCAGGTTAACATCTACGTAAAATCGAATTATAGTAAAGGATCGAAAACTGTGTGAGGATGATATGAAAGTCGTCAAGTACAGATATACATTTGAATTTGTTTGAAATGACCTATAAAACAGTTTAAACCGATACTCTAATCTTATGAAGACAATAAAGCTGGATTTTACTTGATGCAATTTTTGCAAGCGATTGTCTTGAAGAGGCAGAAAAGTTGCGATTGTTTGGATGCAAATATTGTGCAAAATGCAAAACAATTTTTTACAAATATATCAGTAAAATACTACATTAAGGTCGTGGGAAATAAAGAGAATATCATTTTATGTATATGTCAGTCTTTGTCTAATTAGTATTTTTGATATATATCTGTACTTCATATTTAGGAAGTTTGACATTTTCTAGTCCTATTTTTTCCCACGTTTGTCCTTTATAGACCTTAAATTGTTTCGTGTTTATGGGGACAACTCCTCATGAACGTACACAGATTTTCATATAACTACCAGTGTTAAAAGTAGCTTTTTGATATTATGATGCGATTTTAAAAACTACGACAGTTAGTCAGAACAGGCCCTTCCCTACCTACACAACGTGGCACAGTGAAACGATCTTGCTAGCTATCTTATACAGCCAACTAAGTAATACGTACATAGCTTATTTATTTTCTAGTGTGATTCTTGGTTTCTATTTTCATTTCATTTACTTAAAGTCTGCGTTTGACACGATTTGGAGACAGGTACTGAGGAAGATGTTGGAAGCCATTGATGTGGGTACGAAAACCGTCAAAATTCTCAACCATATGTACAAAAACAGCGTCTGAATATCAATATAACAAATGTAAAGTGATGATAGAGGAAGTGGATGGTGAGATAAAGATCTGCTAGGATGGTATTGAAAAGGTAGAAAACTTTGTTTTCTTGGTTCTTGGGATCATCGATCTTGGTTCCCGATACATCAAGTGATAGCACGTGCTGATACTGTTTTGGGAAGGTTGAAGAAAAGTGTTTGGAATGGACAGATGTGTCATATCCTGTCAAATTGAGACTTTAAAATTCACTAATAGTCCCCATTGCAATGCATGCAGCTGAAACATGGACCCTGAAAGCAGAGGATGAACGCAAGTTAACTGTTCTTGAAAATGACTGTCTGAGGCCTTGGCACGTAAAGACCTCAGGTTCTCTGCAAAATTATTGATATAAAAAGGACGCTTGGGTTTAAAGTAAACATCATAGATGTCAAAAAAGAAAAGATTGAATTGGTTTAGTCATGTGGTCAGAAGAACTGAAGTATCCCTAAATGTCATGTGTTTCGAGCATATAAGGAAGAATTCCCTGGTAAAAGGCCACCTGGTAGGCCTCCAAAACGCTGGAAAAACCGATTAAGACTAGTTGTAGATCTCCCATTACTAACTGCTGAGCAAATGACCAGGGACAGAAGAAAATGAAAGATTGTGTCACGAAGAAATTTGCAAAGGTCTCCTGAGGATTATGCAAAGAAGTCAAGTTAGTAAGTAAGTAAGTAAGTCAAGTTGTTTTGTCAAGTTTTCACACCCTTGAAACTGTTTCTATTTTCATAATTTAGTACCTTTTTCATTTTTATTACCTAATAACTATATATCATAAAGCTACAACCAAAACAACCGATAATGACGTCATTTCAGGTATTTGGTATTTATAAATACAACACTACCTTTTGAATTTTTTAGAATCGCAAGTTCCTTATATCATCGGTCTTTGATATCACTCTATAACAGTGATAGGGAAATAGAATAAACTATGTATACTTGGAATACGTTTAATTACATCCTCGGTTTCAGTGATGAAATGTGCCTTTGACAATATCTTCTGGGAGGTTTTTACAATTTTTTAAAAAGTCCTGTTTGACATGTTGCACAGTTCCATCTCATTTCTTCAGCTTAAGAAATAACAGAGAAAGGTTCTGAACATAAGCGTAAAAAAAGGCTTGTCTGCTCTTGACAGTCCACGATCTGGAAACCTACCCTCGTAGACAACTTAACTCTTCACAGCTGTGGGTGAATCATTCCCGTTGTATGTGTTGGCAACTTAAACATTGACCTAGAAACTTACCAAGATGCTTGACAGGACTCGTATAAAAATGAAAAGATTGGCACTTGATAAATCTTGGCAACAGCACCCTTCCAAGGAAGAGGTCTATGGAAACAAAAACCCTCTCTTTACCTTTGTGAAATAAAAACGTACTCCATTTTCTGTGCACTGCTACAAACGTAAAAACTAGGTTATCAAAGAATTAATTCTACGGACACCAAGTTATGGTCACTACGACACCTGACGACCATGTATAAAAACTCACTAAGGTTCACGATATGTTGACAGACGGACAGACGAACTTGATTCTGGGATGCTGGGTCGAGAAGCCTGGAGAGTTAGGATGGAATTGGCAAGGGAAACCACGTTCACCCAATGGTGACGAGAATGAACAAGTTCTTGTCAATTTTGAATAGATCTTCACCTTTTCATAGAGACAAATAATATACCACAAGGTGGCAAATGATTACTGAACTTGTCAAACTCACTTTTTAAAAAGAAATTTGACAAAAATTGCATCCATTCTGGTTTTATTTCAAACTTGTTTTTCTTTGATATTGTAAAACAGAAATTTAATAATTGATGAACTAGCAAATTCTGTTCCTGAAGAAAAGCAAGTTTTTAAATATTGGCAGTACAGTGCCATGAGAAGTGTAAAATGTTGCTGTTGGGATCGAATAACAAAACAGATTCATAGTCCATTCTTCATAGCTTTCCTATTTCTCTACCAGTACTTTTGCAAGTCAGTACTCCACTTGAGTATTTAAATTGTTTGTCTTGCTGAATTGATTTTTTTTTACTTGCTAAGAGTATTTCGTTGCCGGAGGTAGGTTACTACCCCCAGATAAAATATTTTACCAAGTATTGAAAGTCATTTAGTACAATTCAGAGACAGCTGCAAGGGAGAGTGCAAAACCCAGTAGGTTAAGACATAAACCGTGAAACAGAGACAAAACGTGTTTTTTATTCTTATGCTTGTGTGATGCTATCTGATTGTCAAGTTTCGTTTCAGTATTTTCATTCCTGGTTCACATTGCGCATGCTCAGCTCTACTACGCCTGGGGATACAATCGACTGACCGCGACGTAAACAATGTTAAATTGAGAATCATTGATAAAATCATCGGAGGTGGGTTTTCCTTAATCACAACATTTCGTGAAACCTTTAGTACAAAGGGGTTTCTATTTTCCTATAACGTGCACTATAAATTTCTAGAGAGTCTTGTAAAAAATAATATTATATCATATTTGTAACAACATAACTTACGCTTATCCACAAAAAACGACAACAAGCTCATAGCTAATAAATCGGAAATAAAGATGATAATATACTTAATAACTATGACGAACTGAGCATACTTTTAAAATAATGAGCATATGTTACGTTTTTATGCTTTTTGTTATGTTGAATGAATCAAGTAAAGTTGCCCTTATAACTTTAAGTGTTAATTACAGCTCTGCAATTTAGTATAAAATTTTATCGTTTATTATTAAACTGTCTCCTTTAAAAGCTAGAGGTTAATTACGATGTCAACAGCATGTAATAATGTAAATTAGAAGTGTAATTAATCTGACAAAACTGCAGTATGCCAAGCCAATATTGAATAAGAGAAATAGCGAAAATAGAGTAACGTGGAATTTGTAATTCCTATCTATGAAACAACAACCTCAGTTTTAACCGCTCAAAGAAGGGCGCGATGATATGGTCACATGCTGCGCCTGTCTCCGAGTCATCCAACCCGCGCAGTTCTGGATTTTAGTCCGTCTGTATCAGGATGGAGACGCCCACGAGGCGCACCTCGCAGTCGATGGCTTGATGTCGTCACCAAAGATCTGCGATCCTGTGGAGTGCCTCTACCTCAAGCGGAGCAGGTTGCTGCCGATCGTCAGCACTGGCGAGCACTTGTATTTCAAGTTGGCTCTACGCACCTCACGATGCTCGAGGATTAGTGAGTAGTTAGTGAGTGATAAATGAAACCATAACATTAGCAGCAAAATTATCCACCGCGTGTACTTATCGTAAAAGTTGAGACTATATGTCTATAGAAATGATAATCACGATAGCCTACCTTTAGGAAAAATCGGCTGGGACGTGCGATTCTACATCAGGCATAGTGCATTTGCAACCCTAAAATTTCGGAGATCATATGAAACTGAATTCTTACGTTGGTTCTTACCAAGTGTTCCCAAAACGACAATCTTCTACGGTAGTCAAGAACAATGTTGGCAGCAGAGAAAGGATTGCATAGTCTTACTTT
This sequence comes from Carybdea cf. marsupialis auct. non (Linnaeus, 1758), assembly GCA_010016065.2. Lineage (NCBI taxonomy): Eukaryota > Metazoa > Cnidaria > Cubozoa > Carybdeida > Carybdeidae > Carybdea > Carybdea cf. marsupialis auct. non (Linnaeus, 1758). Next base: position 7,079 of record JAAAKL020016243.1, read on the forward strand.
GTAAGTGAATGCCTATATGCACCTAAGGATTAAGATCCGGAAGATCATTTTTCAGTTTATAGAGGGAGTGGATTCTTAAAACAATTTGGTTAACACAAATGAAAGTGCAAGACTGGAAAGCAGCACAACAGCAGGTACTTAAACAAGCATCAAAACTCTCACAGCATGTACAAATATATTTTATCTACCAGAAAGTACAGATTCTTTACGGAGCCTGAGTCTGGACAACTAAGTTGATCTGTAAAGTTTCCTTATAAAAATGTTCAGCCTTTCATATTTTGAATAATATTACTCATTGTCATTATTTCATCTAGAGAAAACAGACAAACGTTAATGGTTTGACTTTACTTGATTCAAAAAGTTTGTTGGTGATACAAAAGAATAAAACTGCACGAAATAGCAAAAGCCCTTTTAGTAATGAAAGCTTTTTTGGTCTCATACTGCTCAGAGTACAATATCTTCAGAATTGGAATAGAGAAGGAATCAATGAAACTTATACCCTACTGTGTTCTGAAAGTGGACTTGATTTTCCTTACATTGTCAATGATATCAATCTGCATCGTTCCACTCAAATCTTTGCATCGTTCTTTTTGTGTTGCTGTCATTCTTGATATTTATTAAATTGCAAGAGGCCAAAATATTTTAATACAAAAAAATCGAGTATCATAAAAATAGTGCTTAATCTTCTAAGCAAATTTACGTATAAATAGTTTTGATAGTTTACCCGCCGTCCAAGCTTTACCTATGACGTCACTCGCAGCAGTAGCTATGAACAATTCATCACTAAGCAGCAGAATTGTCTCGTAAGCTAAATTTGAGGCTTATATCTTCAACAAAATATATATTCCTTTAGAACTCAAATCATTGAATATCAACAGCAAATTCTCTACGGCAATCTAGGACCCTGTTTCCCGAATGAATCCGTACGACAACTGAGTTGGTCTTCCGTTTACACGGCACCTAGTAGATCTGCCCTCCCTTGGACCTCCTTTTCAGTACGAGTTCCGCACTGCTTAAGGAAATGGCCCATTTTCTATTGGATCATCAGATCAGATCATCTCATAAAAACTTGAAGAGCGGATACAAACTAGCACGGGTTACAATTGGAGAATAGAAAGTTGCCACTACTCGTTAAATATGAGGCGATTCCCATTTATGTGTCATATTACACAGCAGCTTCCAATGCTTAAGGTAGATTAGGCAGGCAAGCATTAGATAATCTGTAGAAGATTTATATAGTTCCATAGGTAATCTTTGAATTTTGTTTACTTAAGTATAAATAATTATTATCAGAACCTGCAAGAGGCCCATGTCTATCCTATGATCTGGGGCACTTCTTAATAAATAATGACATGAAAAAAATGACACTAAAAATAACATCTTTCTGAAACAATGTTGTTCTTCTCACAACATTTCACATGACGTACTTCCTTATTTCTAGATTTATGAATATTTTCTCAAGATGTTGTCATTGTATGTTCAAAAATTTAAACGAAATAGACACATGGGAAAAGAACGAAACAAAAACAACAAAACATAAAACATAATTTTATTTTCTAAGCAAAGATAGCAAATAGAAATGCCATGCTAAAAGGAAAGGTTTAAAATCAGCAAGGGTATAATCTTTAGGAAATGCATCAATTGCATCTTTTTAGAGAGTGGATTTTCTTTTCTTATTTTGAGGGCTTGTTTATTGTAAATCTTGCTACTCATAAACTAACAGGAGCATTTGCTAAATTCATATGCTACTTTGGAGAGTTTCAGTGAAACGTTCAATTCTCGGTACTTAGAAAATGCTCATTGACTGTGGAGTAATCGATTGAACTTTTAGAATTAGAGAATAAGAGACGTTTTTACACCATCGGGATTCAGGGATTTGAACCCACAACAAATGCATTCGTGGCATACATTACCCAACGAAGGTAGGTGTCCCCTGCTGGATAACATGGTCTATTTCTCTAGTTATCCTAAAAGAGCTCCCAATACTATACCAGAGGCATCAAAATCCAGCTGTAAGTACTTGTATATTTTAGCCTCGCTGCGCCACGTGACAAGATCATGGAGAGACTGCCATCTAGGCCCTTCCTACTGTTCAAAACCCTTTAAAAGCTGCAAAGAGCTCTTGTGAAAATAGGATTTGAAGTCATAAATGTAAGAACATACTAGGGGAATAGATATGTATATTACTAACAGTATTTGAACACGAGTTCAACGCATTTGCGACATTTAACAAGTATCGTTCTCCACTGTTCTCCAACAATTTTAGAGAAAGGACTTCAATTCAAGGAATGGCACTGTCATGTTACTTTTTGTCTCACATACAGTTTCCCGTAGCTACATGTGATTCTTGAACAAACTTGTTCCTGAACGAAGCAATTCTTCAACACAAGGAGCAAATCTGACGTCATAGGGAACAGAGAAGATCAGTTGTTGATGCTGAAAATTCAAATCTGTAGCAAACATGTCGGCGGCCAGCAATGCCGGTTTGAGCTCTTTTACACGGTTTTACGTGAAGTACACTTAACGTACTGCAGAAGGAATAGACGGAGGCTTTCAGGTCAGTACAATAAACAAAATACCAAAAAATTCTGATCACTTACGGTACACCTTGATATTGAAATTACTGCCTTAAACGTGAAGTTAGTTGGTGATCCAATTATTGGAGAGGACGAGAAAATTGCTATGCTTTATTCTTTATAAGCTGTTTGTTATCTATAAAATTTCAGAAATAGCTAAAAAAATAGTAGGCTGTAGCGCAACCATTTAGAATGAGTACATATATGTCCTTTTTACTATCGCTTTTGCACTTTATTCCTGCATAACTAACAAAATTTCAATCAGACGTATGCAGACAGCTGACAAGTGGACTTTGAAAAAGGATCTCATGCATAAACAATCCTCTGCTGTCATGATATTGTGATGTATGCAATTTCTTGGTCTCGACAATGTGAAATACATCAGTGCTTTTAAATAATTAATTGAATTAATAAACTAGGGGTAATAAAGTAACTTGTCTATGACATTTAAAGATGAACTGATGTAGGCAAGATTGTGAGCGTCAATAAGGGTGAACCAGACATCTGCAGGAGGATTACCACCTTGTGTCATAACAGTAATTTTTAGCAACAGTAAGTTCTTCCAAGGATTCAAATTGCGAAGTTATAACATCATGATATTGTGCCACTTGTAACTTGAGATTATTTTTTAAAGTGGTCTACTACTCGTGTTAGTAGCAGTATATAGCCATTTCCTGAAAACTTAGACATGTAAACATGACCTGAAATATTAGTACCATGCAGAAAGGCTATGAAATAGTTATAGCATGTAACCAGTCTTTAAACTAGTGTGTAGTTAAGCTCCGAAAGAAGAGAACGTGTCTCCAGAATCTGAAATATTGATAGTAAATAAACAGAGTCCGGAATTTTTTACTCTGAAAGAGATTAAAAAGAAGTAACTGGTCTAGTGGGGACTGATTTAATGGCTACACGCGATCGAGGGCTTTGGAGCTCGGAATTCTCCACTTTTTTACCTAAGCCTACTGGCAACTGATGACCCAAGAGAGAGAAGATAAGCTCTTAAATAACAGGAGTATGTATTTAGTCTCTGATAGATCAGCATATGCGGCTCTTTGAACTGTTAGTGGTAGCCAATTTTGCTGTGAAATACCAGCAGTATATAGCCAGTCTGAGAGCTAACAGTACTGTGTACTTAAGCTTGGGAAAAATAGCACTATGTAGTCAGGATCTGAACTTTTGGTATTCACAATCTAAAATGCTAATAGAATTTAGCTAGGCCCTGAAGCGTTGGCTATTTGTAATCAGTCTCCAAGATACTAGTATATGTTGATGGGATCTGAAATATCAGTACAAAGTGATCAGACCCTGAACTGCAAGTAGTATGTGATGCGCTCACGAAGCTGGCCCTCTGGGAGAGGGGGCGGCGGTTGAGATTTCAAAAATTTCGAAAGGGGCGGTTAATATTCATCATTTTCTGGAAATCATTCTAAAATTAGTATCCATAAATTTCAATTTAGATTAAATTT
>JAAAKL020016244.1:0-11119 GCA_010016065.2 Carybdea cf. marsupialis auct. non (Linnaeus, 1758)
CAATCTAGCAGTCAGACTGCTGATTGGCTTCTTTCAAACAGAGTTTGGTATAAGTTTTATTGATTTCTTCTCTATCTCAATTCTGACGATTTTGTACTCTGAGGAGTGTTAGACGAAAAAAGCTTTACAGCTCTGAAGTGTTTTCGCTATTTCGTGCAGTTTTATTGTTTTGTAACACCAACAAACTATATGTGATATTTCTTACTAAATTTATCGAAGGAAGAAATTTAAGGAAAATGGATGAACAAGTGAAATTAGTACTGAAGGGATGAAGGAAGAAACTACTGTGCATATATAAGTGACAAGGTTATTGATAATGTATCTTATGTAATACCTCTAAACGCATTTTATAAGATACTCTAAGTTCATAGGGTTTCACCAATATGCTAGGAGCATAAGATTAGTGTATCAGACATCGATGGAGCAGCTGACATTGTAGAAAGATGACTTCATGATTCCATTTTTTACACTTTTGGGTGGACGTTACTCCATCTGCTTGTCAAGCGGTCGCTTATGTCAACTGGGAGTGTCCTAGTAATAACTAGGAAAAGTTGGACACTGATTATTCTGTTGCTTGTAACGCTGGTCCTGGGCTTGCACGCACTAAAAGAGTTCCAGGGCTAGCAGGAGAAGCTTTCAAATGTCACCTCTACTCTTTAGATATAAAGAGTTTGCTTTGTAGACTAAAACTACTGCAATTCTTATAATGTCATCATTCTTCTACCGCAGTATTTCATAAGCATGCGCAGGTGCACTATATCCAGGACTACTTGTTCAGTTTCGCCAAGCAAGGTTGAAAGATAGTGCGACTTTTCTTACTTGCTCGTACCTTCGGTCACGCATGTTAGTATTTTTTGGCAGTCAACAAACATTAAAGATATAACCTCATGTGATCCACGTAATTCTAAGAGCTTTCTCTCTTCAAGTCATTCAGTAGTCAGATGTCTTTCAAAACATCTAAGGTTTCACCTGCTTCTAATCGGTACATTTGTCAATATCGTTTCTCTAACTTAACATCTCTAGAATAATCAGGCAACATGTTGTTCATTATGAGCCTCTACTAAGCACAGTGAAGAAAAGACAACTAAGATGGTATGGTCATGTCACAAGAAGTAGCGGTCTCTCCAAGACGATACTACAAGGAACTGTGCAGGGAAAGAGGCGACGAGGCAGACAGAGAAAGAGGTCGTCAGATAACATCTGAGAATGGACAGGGACAGACTTTGCTACTACTTAGAGCCTAGCCCATGATAGAGAGAGGTGGAGACATGTGATGCAACGTTCATCGGTTCAGCGCCCCTACGACCCTAAGGGTTAGGGGACAGAGAGAAAGAAGATTTCTAGACTTTTAGTAACCTTATAAACTCACCCTCCCAAGAGGTTAATTGTATACCTTTCCTTGGTTTCTTGGACATTGTATTGACGATAGAGCCAATCGATCTGTTTCAGAGCCGCATAAATTATGTTTGTAAGTAACAAAGGATGTTCTTGGAAATCTCATTTGGTATGAGTTGTACTCAAGGGCATGCAGAGTCTTTAAAATCGTGGTATGTTCAAAATAATTAGCAGATTTTGCCATCTTTCCTCCCTTTTATCCAGCGCACGTAAGCTCACTAAGCACTTTCAATTGCCCATCATGTATCTGTAGACAGGATCCTCGTAGTGACAATGAGTGCAGTTCATCCCATGACCTTTCTACGTGGTCCATTGACAGTTCTTAGTTCTTCAGGCGAAACATCCAGATATTTCACTCCTGGAAGAAGAAACATAGATGTTTCCTTCTCAGTCTTAAGATCTGGCACAGCTACCTCTCAAGGCAAGAAATTGACAGGCTGTAATGCCAATTTAAGGCCATCTGTATTGATAAGGACAGACACTAATGACATGCTTATTTGTGAGTGAACGAAATGAACATATTTTATCGATCTAAGGAACTGTTCCAAGATAATAACCTTAATGCTGAGCGCAAGAATTCAGATAAATAACCAAATAACAGGTCGAGAAAGCTTTCTGTGCAATCAAGTATTCTATTCCTCTTCAAATCCTGACACCACTTTCTACATCAATCTCAATCTCTATCCGAACTTCTCTCTACAACGCACTTATTTATTCTTGATTTACTCTTTGCTTAAATAGATTATTACATCATTATTCTAGTAACATTCCCGTTACTTCATCGAAAGTAACGGCTGCCACATCCAGATCGAAATTCCTTGATTGTAATTCTGATCAGCTACGTCTTAACAACGGGGATTCCCCTTTCTCTCGAGTTATCATGATGCGACCAGGCAAGGGTAACGTTACAATATCAAGTAATCTCGTAGGCAGTGAGCAATACAGTACAGATTTAGGATCATTTAGTGTTCTTATACAGTCAAATAGAGGGTGATTAGGGTTTCCAGACACTGATATGCAGGATGGTAATAGGCATATCAGGTAGTTCTCATGTATATAAAGCATTTTTTAATCACTTTAATGATATAATTTATCTAATAGAAACCAATATCAAATGTAAAAACATAAAAATTTCGTAAAGCCTCGTTCACGAGCGCTGAGAAGGCACGTAAATTATTCATATCCTATATCTATCCTAGCTGTTAATTGAACTTTTCTAAATTTGCAGGTGTTACCATATATCAGCAAATTGCCACCCTTTTCAACCCTGTCTTTGAACAACATGTCCCCATTGAGACCGATGGCCAAGGAATATTCATAGCCCCCAGCTAATCCCCAGCTAACCCCCCAGCTACCCCCTAGCCAACCCCGAGCTGACCCCCAGCTAACCCCCAGCTAACCCCAGTTAACCCCGTGCGAACCTTCGACCCATAGTACTCCTTAAAGGTATACGTAAAATCCTATCCATTGCTACCATGCACCGTATCTGAGAAAAAAATGACGATTTCACTGGAACCTGGTAGAGTGGATACGAAGACGGATGCAGCTGTGCAGGCATTGTATGCGCTCAGCGCATGCTTGTATCTGTCACCATGTCAAAGAATTGGGACTTTCACAACATGGGCATTAACATGTCACGAGCCTTTGAAACCAAAAGGCGATCATCTATTTTAGAATTGCTTCAACAGCCAACTGCAATGGGTATGAACTACGTCTTGTGAGACTACTACTAGCTAACACCAAGTTGAAAATCCGAGTTAAGCAAGAATACTCTGCAGAGTTCGAAACCTGAATTGGTTTTCCACAAGGAGACAGCCTCTCCTCTGTAGTATTCACCTGTTACATAGCAGCAGTCTTGTCTTCTGTGCTGGAACGCTCTACCAGACCCAATCACCATACTTCAATGCTTGGCATGCCGCTAGACGTGGAAAATGCAGATGATGTGGATTTTCTGGATGAGAACCAAGAGGTACGCAAGGAACTACTCCCCATAGCTTCAGATCAACTAAAAGCTGCAAACCTCTTTACCAATGAGGCCAAGACTTAGTGCACCCATGTATGCCTGTTCAACAAACTGAACGAAATTGAAAACGATATACCTATCCGTGAATCACAAGAGTGGGGAAAACTAAGATACTGGGTTCCTTACTGTGCAGCTCCACTAATATAAGCTATTGTTGTATCATGGGAAACATCGCCTTTCAGTCATTTTGGAAGATACAACTTTTTCGGTTAACCATTCAGCTTCACGGACACTGATTGCTCAAAACAACACCAAGTACAAAATGAATTCGCTATTTCATGCAGTTTCATTTTATTCTGTACCATCAACAAACTTCTTAGATATGGATACATAGATCCAAGATCCCTCTCAAAAAGAAATGCAGTTACATCACGTGACTTGTGTCATGCCACTTGTGTTTCCCAGATGCTGCTATACAACAGCTGGGCAGCGCTGAAAGAATCACTGAAAACGTTTGATGCCTGTAAACCTACGTGCTATCACAGGGCACCGATGACCAAACAGCCTTATATACAACCAGGCATTATGCAAGATGTGCAACGCCGCCCGTCTATCTGTGAAAGTGACCAAACAGAGATTGGCCATGTTTGGCCATGTACTTTCAGTGCCCACAGACATACCTGCGTGGAGTTTTCCGTAGTAGATGCCGACAAATGCAAAGTTCGTAAAGACCGCCACAGCACTAGCTTATTAAGTCTCCTGAGGTCCGACCTCAAAGACACAGGATCGGGAACACTTAAAAAACTTAAAAGAACCTGAAGGAAAGGAAAGGGAAGGAAAGGAAGGAACCTGAAGGAGCTTAGGATGCATGCTAAGGACAAGAAGCATCAAGTGGAAGAAAGACCGATTGCAGCTGAAGGGTGTTTTTCTTAAACCACTAAGGCAACAGAAACAGTACACACACCTGTCCTAATAAAGGAATAGTAAGATCGGACGACGAAATCATAGGAGGGCAGTAATGACATTTCTCAAAATAGAAATAGTAAAGATGAAGATAGTCAAGACAAACGTGGTGTATTTGGTCAAGAAGCTAAAGGGGAAGAAGATATATCGCTAGAATTTGCGGATTGAGTGTAAAATCGATATCAGGGTGACATTTGAGTAGCACCATGAGCTCAACTTAACTGAGACCCAGAGAGACTGTCGCAATTTCCCCCTTTTGGAGAATCCTCTTTTGCCTACGTGATCCGCTGTGGTGACTAGCAAGCGCTTTAGGTCACAGTCTCATTCTCAAACGGAGAAAAGGAAGGGTAGGACAATTTAGGTATTTAATAAATAGTGTATATACGTAAAGAAACTAAAACGTAGTTAATTTTCATTGGTAGATATTTTTGTAATTTTCCGCATATGATGAATAAAGAATCTGTAATAGTCTTGTGTTAGTAGTTAGTTGATAAAAGTCGGAGTTGTAAAGAGGTGACGGATTGTGTGAAGATAAAGAAGCTACCGTTCGTAGCTAAGTTTATGGATTGACTCTTTTTGTCATTTTCCAACCTCAAGGTTGATCTGTAACCAGGGCTGTTATTGCAGGGTACTGCAATAGAGACTAAGGGAATTGCTCAAAAGGACCACAAGACATTTCCGTCCAAAGATGCGACAGGCTGCTTTTGTGGGCTATCTAAACCACTTGTTCACTTGCTCGGGAAGAAATTGTGGTTGATTTTAGTTTTCAGGTTTTCTCCTTTTCCAATGCTGACCCTTGAAAGAATTCGCAACTTGTTGTATCTCCTTGGTATGTATAACTCACGCAACCTTCTCCCTTGCCCTTGGCATTTATAGAAATAAGAAACGATTAACAACATTGCTTACACTGCTGTCAGGGTTCTTTTTATTAGGTACTGCGTCGTTCTCTCTACCTCTAATCCGCAAGCTCCTTTATCTTGTGTCAAAAATTTGTCCAACCGTATGGATTGTATAACTAAGTCTGCAGTCAAGACAATGTTCTCAAGCTTAACTTATATAATATTTTTAAATTTCAATGATCGTGCCAAGCGCTACAACAGTGCTCTTAGTAGGTTGACCATGAACAAGCGCACGCTAATAACTGATAGGTTTGTCATCAAGCGTCCGTCCATAAGAGTTTCATGTTACTTAAGACTAGAAAGAAATAACTTGAGAAATGCAGTGCAAGGAGTAATCATTACTTAGCGATGCGCACTGAATGCGGCCATGCTTTAAATATTGCGAAGTCAAATTGCTTTTGTATTAAAAGTAGTGACTGTAAGGGAAACACTAGAGAACTATTTCGTCTAATCAAGTCTTTGCGTAAGCTCAAAACTAGAGTCAATTGTCCAGCCTGCGACAACTTATCAATTTAGCCAGCACGTTCAGGCATTTCTTTGCCGTGACAATTTACTCTATCAAAGACCTTATTAGAAGGGTGACATGTGATCAAACAAACACTACTCATCGTTTAGTTGTTAATTAAGTGCGTCAATTTGGTTCTGTCATGACAGTGACGTCCTAAGAGTAACTAAATCCTATTCTAATTTATTCGCCCTTATACCCACCAGCTTACTCAAACACTGCATTGATGCATTGTACTCGGATATAAAAGACCTAATAAATCATTTGACACGTCCTGCTTTCTAACTACTATCTAGTAAAGTGCCAGGCAGTTTCCTATTGGCAATATTTTTGTAGACTCACCTTCATACCTTTATCTTCTAAGTTGTCGTTTCTCATAATACTGTCAAAGTATTTCAATTCACCCAACGCTTCTTAGAGTCTTCGAGATCGACTGCGATTAGCAGGTTCTTAACACTATTGATAAACATTCTTTCAAGTTTCCAGTTACTAATTTGCAGGCCGCTTTTGCAAGTAAAGTATGATAATTTATTTACTACGATGATAATCTTGTCGGTAAATGTTACAACAAAGCTTGCGTTTTTGTAATGTAAGGTCAAACTTTATAAAGTACATTTAAGTTAGTCAGACGATTTTGAACGCCTTTCCCAGTAATTTCCTAAAAGAAAAGTGTGGGACAACATACATCGTTTTCGCACACCAACCCTGCAAATTTTTTCGTTTCGTAATGTCGGTTGTAAAATCTGCCTTTAGATATTCCTATCGTAGAAAAGGGCGGGTTTAATAAAATACAGTGTGCTTTTGATAACTATTTGACAGTGGAGTAATTTATATTAGTCTTTATTGAATATGCCAGCACAGCAATTAAAATAGCCGATTACAAGGTACGACAATGTAAAAGTAGCTGACGCATGTCACTATACTGAAATGAATTAATAATAAGTGTTTTCTAACTTCCTGATAGTAGATAAAATTTAATTGGAAGGATACAAATATAGATAGAAAGAAAATGATTTGGGATCGTCCTGTTGTGTTAGACAAACAGTATGAAGAAGTTTCCTTTATTCAAGTTAAGGACTTGCTCTTATGTATCGAAGATGCAATCCGCCCTCAATTTGATGTTTCGTAAATAATGTTTTACCCACTCAATATTACTCTTATACCCCCAGTTCTTGGATAAAAATTGCTGTAATCACATGAAGATATTAAGATATGTAACTACTTGATGTAACATCTCTACTGGAAATAGTTGCTAATGCGAAATGTATAAAGTCTGCATGTTCTGTTGTAAAGTACTGTACCAAGTTGGTATCTAACTGCCCCGAGTATTCTACTCCTCCTCTCATACTTTCAGTTCTGATGACTGAACATGGCTCTGTGCTCACGGTAGCAATTTAGCAGTAGTCAGTGTCTTACAATAAGCTTGAAGTAAATGTTCCTTGGTTACCTTCTGTATAATATCGTAGAACATGTCTAGTCATTGATGCAGCAGTCTTCCAAACGAAGTAGAAACATCATAAAAGCTACGTATTGGACTTTGATCTTGGGGTTTTCTTAATAAATCCATTCTGCTAAATCCAACCAAAGCATTGTAATTCCCAGATGATCTAGATTGATGTGATGGGGAAACTGAGCCGTGAAGTCTCGTAAATATTGAAGGATTTTCAAGCTTAATACGTTTCCAAGGCATCTATAATACCGCTATCAATCTTAAACTTAACTACTTGTGGAAACTGTTGTGAAAATTTAGGAACAGCATCTGTCTGATGTCGCCTAGTGAGGTCGATCAATTAACAAAACTCTGTCGTATGGTGATGAGGTGACTGGCGAAAAATTGGAGGACGATACACTGTTCAGCCTGCATCATAAATATCAGGACACTAGTAAATAAGGCATTATCTGAGATATTTTTGTGTGCCGTCAGGCATACAGCATACAGTGAAATTTTAAAGAGAAATGAGGGCTTCCTAAAATCAGGTCACACATGTAGATAAACAATAGAACATTTAAAACAGATTGAGGAGCAATCAAAACAATATAAATGTATCATATTTTGTAAAAATGGCAAACTTTATCATAGGGTAGGAGGAGTTTTACCCACCCTGAGGGTGATTTTTGTCTTTTTATTTTTCTCTTTGTTTTTCATTGCTTACATTATTTCAATAAATTGTAGGAATCAGAAAAATCAATTGTCTGAAGAACAGTACAATCTTTGCGAATCTTAATCCTATCGGTATTGGGCATTTTTGTGCACTTCTGTATTGGGGGGAGGTTGATTCAACCCCCTCTACCAAATGGACATTTAAGTCCAACACAGTTGAAATTCGGCATACTGATAGTGCAGGATGAAATGTGCTATAATATTACAATTTTTGACTTTTTATCTAAATATCGTGCTTACATCAGCAGGGGTTTTTTTTGCAAAAAACTAAGATTTTTATGTTGATTTTGTTTTACATTTATTTGGCAACTATTAGTGGTAGAGACCTAATATTTCGAAAATCTTGATGTAGAAAGGTGTCTATTGATGGTCAATAGCTATAAAACCCTTAATTAACTGTTATCTGTCTATAACATCATTACATTTGTATCACATTGTTCACACTTTCAATTGAAATATTGATTTTATTCCATGACGAATCTGTGAGGCACATCAGTCCCTCACTTGTCATCAAGACCTAAGACGTTGTTCATGATACTCGTGCATAACAAATGATGCTAATAATTGACCATTAGAACTGCCTAAATAAGTTAACTGGGGTGTTCAACCTCTACATATGCCGCCCTCTAATTAATGAAATAATTAGCTTTCAATAACTACTCTATGACTCCAAAAGACAGAGGAGGATCAAATCAAACCTTCATAAGGAGTCAAAGGGTCGGGTTTGGTAAAGAAAGCGTCTTAAATGAGGGATTGACAACGATGATCGGTTGGTTTAATTCTGCCACTAGATGGTGCATTGTCTCATTTATGTCACAGCAGGACCGGAAGTAGGTGTGACCGAAAAAAAGATTATGTAAACTGGGCTATGATAAATTTCCGGAAAAGTTACGAAAATTCAGACCAAAATGTTGAATAGTATTAGAGCCATTACGATTTTAAAACGTCAGGGGTTGATTCAACCCCCCTCCTCACAAATAGGAATGAGGTTAAATAACAAATTTTGGACTTAAGTTGAAAGTTACAGCGGACGGCTTGAGAGGAACAGAGTTAAAGAAATGCTGGAGCGGAAACCTGGCCGCAGAAAAAAGAGTAACTTGAATGAGGAAAGCCGATGATAGGTCATTTGGAGGAGGTTGTGGCATAAATGGATGAAAGACAAAGGAAAAGAAAAAGACATAGATATCGAAGAAAAAGAAGAAGTAAATACTTCTTGGCCCCTTTCTCTGCTACAGAGTGAGAGGTGTGATATGGTAGAGTATAGCATGTTCTATGTCTCGAAATGATCAAGAAGGGTAGTGATTTCCTTTCCTTGTCTCCTTTGTCTTGCCCCGGTCGATGACAGGTATCCATTCCTTCGGTTTTAGTAGAGATTTTCAAATCGATGGATTCATGCATCAGCCTTTGCATACTAGACCAACTCTCTATCAACACAGATAACTCGACATCTTCTTTTTTTGAGGTTATTTATTATTTACCTTATAAAAGTCGATTTCCACTTGTTTTTATCTTGGTGCCTTCAGATTACGGATTCAGAAGTGACAAGGCCCACGATGGTGTCGACATTCTTGCACAAATCAGTGTTAGAGAAGTTATCAAAACCACGTTCCTTTTGATTAGGTCGTACCATCACATACCATGTACCATTTTTATACAACTGCGATGCAATCAATTGAAACTTGAGGCACCGTATCTCGCATCTTTCTAAGTAGTTTTAGAACTACAATGAACTCATGAAATTCAACTTTACCTAATTCGAACACCTTAATCTTTTAACCAAATTTCGTGCAACGGTGTAAACTCCTTAATAAATTCACATAGTTAAATTTGCATCATTCGAACTTCTATTATTCGTTCTACCCTATATTTTGAGCAAGGTTTCCCCCCGTAGAATATCTTTTCTCTATAATTCTAAGTTTACAATATGATATTTGTATACTACCACACAAAAAATGAGTGAAATTGAAGTACGAAGCTCTCAAAGGATCAGATAAAAGTGTCTCACTCAAGAAAGGATTAAAGGACTGTAGCACTCAAACGCAAATCCTTTTAGATGCAAAACGTACTCCTGCAGCCCAATAAAATGGTTTCAATTTATCTAGACTATAACCTACTTTTTGCGAGAGCGAAAGTTTTGGACAGTATGCCAAATTTCCTTTATTCCAATTTTCTACTCTTAAAACAGATTGTGGGCTTCATGAGACTTCGATTCACATAGATTCCACAGAAAGCTACTCAAATATAGAACAAATCAAGAATTGTAAAATTTCTTCTGACCCCTCTCTTTTTGTAACTTTTCATTTCTATTTTGTTTTGCTATACAAGTGTGATACCCTGCGAGGTAGGAGAAAGTTTGCAGACCTGAAACCATCGCCAATTAACAATATCAAGTTTAAAAAATGGTGTCTTATGCTCTTATCAATGAAATGCAATGGGAGTATTTGATATGAAACGTAAAAGTTTCCTCCTTGCACCTATCTTAATCATCTTTCTTCCGCTCATTTGCTATAAGAAAACAATAAACTTGAAGCTTATATCGATTTAAAGTGCCAATACCTTCAATATTTAAAACTCTGTAAGGAATCTTAACTGCCCCAAGACTTCACAGCCGGTCTGATAGGTAATTTATAACCGGCTTATATCTTTTTTAATTTTTATGGCATGACTGCAGCGCCTAAATTTAACCTTTACTAATGAGGTGCTTTCTCGGCAAGCCTTCCTCAATGTGCCGACCACAAGTAATTTGAGACACGGCCCACGAATTACTGACTTGTATTTAGCAGTCCCTAATGGCTCAAATTCACGCTGACCGTCTTCCTAATCTAATCCTTCAAGCCAGGTAACAAGTATCTGAGGTAAGATAAATCATAACAAATCCTGTTTAATTACAGACCTGCAGAGAGACAGCCCAGCTATTTCAATCAACAAATCTCTAACAATTCTTAACGAAATCTCGTACAAGAGTATCGTTAATGACCCCCATTATCACAGAGAGGGTTCGGTTGCAACAAATCCGTCTACTAGAGAAAATGTGTACACCAATACCTGGTATCCAGTTGGCTACTTATGGTGAAGATATAATACAATCATCTATTTGGGCCTCGACTTATGTCAACCCTGATTATGTCGACCCCCAATTCTTAACGAAATCTCATTCAAGAGTATCGTTAATGACCCCCATTATCACAGAGAGGGTTCGGTTGCAACAAATCCGTCTACTAGAGAAAATGTGT
>JAAAKL020016245.1:0-11118 GCA_010016065.2 Carybdea cf. marsupialis auct. non (Linnaeus, 1758)
GATGGTGTAGTGAGGTTTTCAGTAGATGAAGGTTTTCAAGTTAATATCAACTATTGCGTTGATTTATAACATTATATGATTATATTAAATTTTTGTTGTTAGTACAGAACAAAACTGACCATATTTTTTTGGTGACATACTCGATTTCGAGCGTAGCTTATTTCCCAGCCAGAGAAGTAATGTCTTGGGGAGAGAGTATATTTACAGGGGTGGTCTCCCTTTGCCTTTCCCAACCAATACTCTTTATATCGGGCTAGGCGGGATTCTCTGGCATAGGAGTCCGATATCCTTAACCACTAGACCATGGCGGCTCTGTAGTTAAAAAGTGGATTCAATAGGGACCAGGCATGGAGAAGCGATCTCCTCATCGTTCGTGTATTTTAAAACCGTCTTTCAGCTCATTCATTTCAGCGTCAGTAAAACGTGATGGGAAGGTGGGGAGGAAGACAGAAAAGGGGCTCTTATTAGTATAGAAAAGAAATGGCTATATGGATCAGAAAAGGAAAGCTTTATGAAGGTATAAAAAGATCAGATTTGAAAAGATACCCGTGAAAGATAAAATTTTTAACCATCTGGATTCGAACTCGTGACCCACGCATTCTTGGTGATTACTGTATCAAAATGAGGCAGGTAACCCCTGATACAACCTACTTTACTCACACATTTTGTCTATTAGCCACTTTAGATCCCAGTCCTCCTCGACCTCATATCGACATTCAGCTCTATGCAGTATTGGAAACTAGCTTATGTGCGTTATGTGACATGATCATGAAGGGACTACTTTCAACCGCGTTTTTCTGTCCTAAGCTCATTAAACGTTGCAAAATAAGTATCAGCTAACGAAACTTATCATTTCAAATAATCCCCTCTGAGTAATTATCGATAAGCAGTTGTAGAAATATGCCAAGTATGTTCATAATGCAATCGACACTCCGACTTCCTTAGATCTGATTTCGGAACTTCGTGATAAACAGTAAGCCTCAATGGCGTCATATAATTTCTTTATTGAGTCGTTTCTGGTGAAAAAAGCAAGTGACTTTTAGATGCAGTAATTAATAGTGTCTACATTTGATTTCAATATAGCCCTTGAGCGTGGTAAACGATAGCCTATGAGGGGTATGGGACTATTTCAGTTTAGTGGGGGACAACATTTTCAGTCGCAATTTTAGGTTCGAAAATTTTGGGCAAAATTGAATTTAGCAGTTTCAAATAATATTTTTCTATAACAAAAGTGCTGAATACCAATATTTTAAACTTCCATTACCCACTTTTTGCCCCTATATCAGAGAAGATTTTGCCCCAATTCTAACATTCGGAAAATGTGGGGAACACGGGTGTGCTTCCCCTCCCCATATGCTTATGGCCATGAACATAGTCAATGATAAACAATGGGCGTAACTAGGAAAAGCCTATAGGTATAATGAATGATAATCCCTGAGCCTGATAAGCAATTCCTGCACTCCAGTAACTCTGGCAATTCCTCGATTCGATTCTTTGCTGAGGGCTTTCAACGTTATTTATCAGTAAGATTTGAGAAATGTTTTGGTCAGTGAATACTGATCAAACACCCTGTTCAAGCCATATTTCGGCACAAAACTACGTGAGTATCTATGGCTATTTAAGGTCAAGTGATGATGAAATACCTGCCTTTAGATTTAGATACAAGAACAGAGGTAGGACTTATGCAAGAAGGAGCAAGAATTTTAAAAAATGGAATTTAGAGCGGAAGGATTGGAACGTTGTTGAAAAGATTACTTAAATGGAAAAGTAGTGAGATGTGTTTTAACAAGTGAATGTACAAAAAGGAAGGGAAGATTACTGCTAGAAACACTGGAAGTAGGTACGCACTATTGTATTGTGCATTAGACGGTAGGAGAAATGGGGCAGAGAATGTTGATAGTTCCACAAAAGCACCTTATTAGTATAAAATAGAGCAATGAACTCAAGGTTGGAAAAATTGTTACTAAACATCGTAAGTGTGTGTGTAAACTGCAGGTCGATTGGCAATTGGTGAAAAGGAATAGGTTATTGCAAGACCTGAATGGCATGATGGAATGTGCAACTTGAGATACAGTGTAGTACTAGGAGCAGACCTAAATGGACATGTTGGTGAAGGAGATGGAGATAATAATGTGATGAAAAGGCTTGGAACAGAATTGTGGAATGCAAAGTGGGAATGGTAGTTACATTTTGTAAGAAGGATAGCTTGGTCGTGAACACTTACTTTAAGGGGAATGAGAAACAGGGAGTACCGAGAGAAAGTGATGACTGAAGTACGTTAGGTGACTACGTAATGTGACGAAGGAGCAAATAAAAGAAAGAATTGACTTTAATGTAGTAGGAGAGTGTGCTGGGCAACACACTCTCCTACTACATTAAACTCCAGTTCATGTTTTGGAAATTAAAAGGAGCGAGCTTCTAGAAGGGAACTAAGGGAGAAGTGACAAAGATATTCATGGGAGAGGAAAGGATGCCAGACGAGGGGAAACAAACAGTGTGTGCACTCGACTTTCAGCGTCATTACCTTTTATAAACAAAACGGAATATACAAAAAATGAGCTGATGCCTCTTACGATGCCAGCTCTTTCGAACATCCACAACCCATCATCATTAAATTACTTAACCCAAACAGGAACAAGGTAAATAAAGGAGCTGAAAAGACAAGAGAATCTGTCTATGGATGCTTAACATTCGTGAATGATTTAAAATTCTCTTTGAAAGTAGTTGTGAGCGCAGAGGAAAATGGCACAAAGATGAGAAATTGGTTAGAGAAATACGTTGGGAAGGTAAAGGAATCTACTTAGAAAAACTGTATGACACGCTACAAACAAAAGACAGCGAGAGGGATTTGTGAAGGGTGGGCAGACAGCAAGACAGAGCAAGGAGAGATACACAGTGCGTCACAAATACTTAAGAATATAGACAGGGAACGTGAAAACTAACTCAAATACAGTACTATAGGGGTAGAAACCATATTTTGAATAACTGGAGAACAGATAGAACAATGGAGGGTGAGAGCAGTAAAAGTAGAGTTGATAGATGAAATCTTGAGAGAGATAAGTAGAAAGAATGTGAAAGCAACTTTGAGAAAAATAGAAAATGATAAAGCAGTCGGACAAGATGGCGTGCCAGTGCAGATGGACTTTTTAACTAAATTGTCCAATTAAGCGATTTGAAATGAAACGATGCTAGATGATTTGCTACATGAAAGAGAGCGATGTCCGGGGGCGTGAAAACCATTAATTTATGTAGGCAAAGAGCTACAACATGGAAGGAAAGAGTGGACTTTAGACTCTTTAGATTTTTCCAGATGACATTGTTTTATATGAAGAGACAAAGGAAACAGTTCAACAAATCCTAGAGAACTAAAAGAATGCTAAAGGGAGAAGATGTCTAAAAGTAAGGAGGCAAAAGACGAAGTATTTTTGCTAAAATATAAGCTACGATGAAGGAACGGCGGTAATCTGATGAATAGTTTTAAACAGAGAGAAGAAGTCCAGATGTGTAAGGTCAACGAATTACAAGGCAAATGAGAAATGATGGCTGTGACAAAGATCCAATGAAAACAGTACAAGCAGAAGTATATGGTGAAAGGCTTTGAGGATTAGGCTTGATAGAGGGTAACAAGTCAGGAAAAAGAAAAGTTTTATGGCAAAGCATCGCCATTAGTGATTTATAGACTTTAAATAGTATCCGAAATAGGGAAGAAGGAAGGAGTTGAAAATACGGAGTCGAGAATACGTGGCTGTTCATCTGGAGTTTCTAGGAATGGTAAGGTTAAAATGAAAACATGAAAGGTACAGAACAAATCAAACGACCAGAAGAGAACATGGAAGTAGCTAGGCTGACTTTGTTTAGGTATTTTCTAAGGAGAATCGAATAATAGATAGAAGATAAGTAATGGGAATGAAGCTTCCTGGTCAAAGGTAGACAAAAAGATTAAAACGGGACTTCTTCAAGTATATTTGATATCAATGTACTGGAAATAAGAAAAGTAAGACATCATGAGATTTGAAAAGTACAAATTCAAGCTTTGAATAGTTTTTTTTTCTAACATTGCAAATTGTAGAAAGAGTTCAACCTCCACATTTAGACTCGATATAGATTAGATATGAAATGATTCCTACTTTTATGTACTTACTATCCAGAATTTTGCTGTATAGGCACTGGAAAGTGCTCCCAGATGTCTAATTTTACTTTGGCACTCTGCCGTATCTTTTTTACTCTACCCCTTACGGAACGTTTACTCATAGTTTCACCCTCCCCATCAGTAGCGCACACTTTGCAGATTGCATTCGGTGAAGAATTAATTCTGATATCTCAGCTAATCTGATGTAATAAGCGAGGATGTTTGTGTGTGTGTATGTTTGTTTTGTAAGTGGAATAGGCGGCCACACCGTTTTGCCTATCATTATGGACCAGGGGTAGGTTATTAGCGGGTTTGCAGCCTCAGAGGTGTGCTTTATAGGCCGCTGGAGGCCCAAATTGGGTAAAGAGTGCATTCCTAGACTTCCCGGATGAGTCTTATGAGCGTATTCCAAGTGTAATCTGCACCTTGCAATGTACATATGTCATTTGTGTGCAAATTTTATTAAAACCGTCTGATGAGTGTATTCCAAGTGTTGTCTACATGCTGGAATGTATTTATCAATTGTGTGCAAATTGCATTAGAAACGTCTTATGAGCGTATTCCAAGCTGGTGTCCTTTGACAAGAACTCAAGCATCACTATACCTATCTCATTAAAGACTTTCCAGTTCATTGACAGTCTGCCAGAGAAAGGGTACATCATTGTCTGTAGATTATTATTTGTTACCGCTTACCGGGTAGCGCCGGAGCACTCAACTAGTGTTAAACAAGTAATGAAATACTTTAAATGACTTTGGCTGATCTTTATAAGCAACATTATGCCAAGTTGTGATAGATTGCAAGCCTCTACCTATTTTTTGAAAAGCCTAACTCGGGGACGATCCCTCCCCATTCACAAGCATCTGCGACTAACCCACATTTACGCATATGTACCTTCTTACCTACTTCATAACATCCTTAATCGATTTTGTGCTTCTGTGACTCGTAGTTCAAATGATATCTGTTGAGAAGCCTCGATTACTATCTGCGTCAAGAGCCAAGGACGTCGTTTGAAATTAGAGTTTCTTGAAATCAAAATTTTAATTACCTTGATCCTTACTTAACTCACTTGCGTACTTACTTTGTGATAGTATGCTCTGTGAGAGCTTTGCAGACCACGACCCGCAATCTCTTCCAGTCCAGTGCCATTTTTGTGGCAATCACAGCTACAATGCCTGTCCACTTTCACAAGTCCGATATCTGTACTTGACCTGCCCCCCCCCCAGGGGTCTTTAGCTACCTTCTTGACCTTTCAATAGTTGTCGTTGTCAATTCTTAGCTCTGTTGATATATTCAAAGTATCAACACTTTCCTATTTTAATAGTGCTGAGGAGTAATTTTTCGTCTCTCATTTGCTGCAATACAAATTCCTCGGTTCGGTTGTTCCTGGTGTGAGACTCTTTGCAATATAACCGATTTTCGAAGACATTTCGTCTATATTACATTTCATTAACCGTCATCGCCTAGGTTTCAACAGCACACGGAAGTGCTGACTATATGCAGCACTTACACAGTCTGTCCCTAGTACTTAGAATTAACTTCCTGTTATCAACGCATCCTTCATGTTGATACAAAATAGCTTTGTTATTACAACCTGTTTCCTCATCTGATTAACAGAATGTCCATCCTCTGTAATTAATAGACCCAGATATTGGAATTGCTTTACCTGTTCAAAGTCTATCTGATTCTCAAATGCTCTCGGTAGCTTTTCCAGACAATGTCTCGTTAATAACATGGTATTCTTTGTTTTCACATTCACAAGAAGCCCAAAGGCACTTCTCTCTCCTTGACTTCAATCACTACCATCCGTGCGTTTCCATCATAGTTTACCGCTAATGCTGTGTTATTTGCATAACTTAAGTTGCTACTGTTTATAACTCCTATATTCAGTCCGTCTAGGGCGTCTCTTAGTTGTAGAGATGAAAAGTTTTATAGACAAATTAAATCCCTGACTCACACCTAGGTTCTATCACATTTCTTGATGTAATCATTTTCAATGCGAAACACAATTCTCTTTTCCCATCACAGACTTTAAGTAATACGTACGTCTTTTCCGTCATATCTCGTTTTCCTAGTCGTTCAATACTTTTCTGATGATTTGCTTTGTCAAATGGTATCTGGTAGTTAATAAAACAGATGAAGATTTCCAGGTTAACATTAGGTTACATGTCAAACAGTGTACGCAGACTGAAGATTACTTTCCTCTTGCCCATCCTTGTGAGGACACCAGGATGATTCGTAATTATCTCTCCTTCAAGGAGGATCTCATTTTTCCTTATGAAACTGCACAAGAAAATGTTCATTGTACGGCATAGATATGCTAATGCCACGTGGTCACTATATTCTATAGCTTTAGGTTTCTTGGGCAGCTTTAAATTGGCAAAGAGCTTGAAATCTTTTTATAGCCTTCCGTTTTGATTTTCAATCTGAATTAAATTTGATATTCTTTCAGTTTCATTTATACCAAAACTGTTACCCGTTTTTTCACCAATCCCCTGTGTCTCTCAGATTCTTTATTGCTGCATTGACTTCTTCCCTGAAGATTTTTGGACCGTTCCCCACATTCTTTGGACCGCTCCCCACATTTAAATCTTCACGTTGAAGTCTTCCGTCGTCACCATACAAGTCCTTGACATGCTTTGTCCATCTGTCTAAAATCTCTTCCTTCTCAAATAAAAGGTTCCCATCACTAACCTTCACGTATCCATTGGCGGTTCTTCTGCCATGTTTCCTATCACTGATTTCTCGTACTTTCTCATTTGGAATGCTGTGCTTCTTCTCTAAATCTGTAGTCTCATCATGCACCTGGCTGTACCATTGCCTCTTTTCTTGCTTGAAATCTTTCCTTTACTTAG
Source organism: Carybdea cf. marsupialis auct. non (Linnaeus, 1758) (assembly GCA_010016065.2). Taxonomy (NCBI): domain Eukaryota; kingdom Metazoa; phylum Cnidaria; class Cubozoa; order Carybdeida; family Carybdeidae; genus Carybdea; species Carybdea cf. marsupialis auct. non (Linnaeus, 1758). The sequence goes on from JAAAKL020016245.1 coordinate 6,983, forward strand.
ATGTCTCAACAGTATTCCTGTATTTAATATTATTTTCTCAGACAAGGGTTTCGAAGCAAGTTGAGCTGTTCTCCTTGAATTCTTTGGCATCTTCAGTTTTAGCTTTACCTTGGTCACACGAAAACAGTGAGTACTGTATACATACGCACCAAGGTGTGCACGAACGTCTGTGATCCTGTTCTTAAAACTGATTTACAAACCGATAGTCTCATTTGTTACAATCGTATGGACTCTTTCCTGTCTCCAGTCTCCTTGGAGGATGTTCAAAGCAGATAATTGCATTGACAAAGCTATGCTCTTTGCACAGATTTCCCAAGTTACCATTTTTATTGTTCTTACATCCTAATCCATGAGGTTCTACTTTTTTCCTCTCCAATCCTTTTCCTACTTTGACATTCATGTCTCCTAATACGAAAAAAAACCCAACATTTTGTGGATTTGCTCGCTTTCAGTATTCATTTCCATAAAACTAGTTATAATTTTTGAAACTTTTATCAGAGGCTGGAAGATAAACATGTATCGCGTCCACTGTGAATGGTTTGCTCTAAACTTTGCCATCATAACATGCTTTGATATTGGCCGATTAATACCCTTGAACTGACCTTGCTAGTCTTCTTGTCACCATTATACTAAATCAATTGAAATGTTGTACTGCATCTGAAACGTACAGAACATGATCATCTTGAAATTTGGATCTATCCATCATGCTTCCAACAGGCCCAGAATTTCCAGTTTGATATCGACCATTTCTCTGATCTAACTATCATAGTTGTCAATATTAAAATGAACTCTTCCGCATAATAGGTAAAGCTAGAACTGCTTTTCACTTTGCCGTTCTGGAATCCGTCCACATCAAAGCAAGAAAACCATGGCTTTGAAGATAAAAAGAATTTGTCTTTTAATTGGCCCTCATCGGTCAACCATTCAGTTCTACAGACACTGATTGGTCAAAACATCACCAATCTAGCAGTCAGAGTTCTGATTGGCTACTTTTAAAACACAGTTGGGTATACGTTTCATTGATTTACTCTCAATTGCAATTCTGACGATTTGTACTCTGAGGAGTGTCAGACGAAAAATGCTTCTAAGTACTAGAATGTGTTTGCTGTTTCGTGCATCTTAATTCTTTTGTACCACCAACAAACTTTTTGAATATCATAGTTGTCTACTCAATACAGTGTCTATACTTTCTCACATCAAAGCCCAAATATATGCTCCCATATTTCATGACTAGCTTCTCGAATGATGATTATCATGAGTTTAGGTTATCCATAGTACTATCAACAAGATCAACAATAGTCAAAACTGTTTATAGCATTTCTTTCTTCCCTGTTGTTGTGTACAGATGGCAAACCAAAACACCTCTCCTATGTGTATTTCTGCGGTTCGTTGTAAAATAAGGAATTAAATACTCCGCCAGGCCCCAAGCTCTTCAGGGGTATCGTCAACATAATCCTTTCGTAACTACACTATGCTCTCTTGTAATACAAGAGTTGCTGGGGTGTCCCTAAGATCTTTAACCCTCCAGGTTCAGGGGCAGGCTCATCTATGCTACCGGAAATTGCGGTCTTAATGTATTTTAGGGTAATCGTCTCTGCTTTAATCAGTCACCTTACATATTCCTAACTGCAGCTAGAGCATCGTTCCGCCATGCCCATTTCAGAGGGTATTACTCCTACAGAACTCCCTAAATACACTTATTTTCTTGAAAACTCTGGACAAAATATTCTGTTAGATCAAGAGTGGAACAATTCAGGGATATATTGTAGAGTATACTTGGCAATGATATACTATAATGCCTTGAATTTGTTATGATGTAAAAAACCTCATGATCACCAAAATTTATACAATGCTCGTTGAGCAACATGATCAGAATTAGGGGAATACATATCTCATAATCCATGAATCAGTGAATGTTGAACAGTCTACTTGCTGAATCAAAGCTGTCGTTGGCGATATATGCGTCTCTAGACATCCGAAACACTGAATCAATATATACATAGAGAGAGTACTCGGTGCAACAAGGTACAGCCCAATACTAATGAGTAGTGGCAACACAGAAAGGTGAATTACCGCAGATACATGAAGTATCAGAGTTCAATCGCACCACGTTCACAAACTGCAGTTTTAATATTTATGCCTTCGGGACTTCGATCCCCGGTTTGATGCCACCCAGCACCATATGCGTTCATGTTTATTAACAGAATATGCACTCCATGATTGCTGGTGTTTCTACTTGAGTACTTACATGGAAATGGCATCGATGAAGTATAATTTGAGACAAAAAAATCAGGCTGGTGGTGGTGGTAAGAATTCGGGATTGACCTCCCGGACTGTCGATGTAATTATTTCACTGCTTAATGCAGTCTGGGCTCGGCCCCCACCAGTTCCATATGCATTCATATTTATCGAAAGGTAATATATATATATACGGATCGAACCCAGGATCGACTACCCGGATCATCGACTTTACTATTGCACTATTTAGTGGTAGTGTTTATTTATTCATATTTCATATAAATTTAATAAGCACGATAGAATAAGCTCTTGATGATATTGTATAAATGCAGATATGAGTCGAAGGAACACTAAGTTACTTGAAGCTACTTGAAGTTGACACATAGTGCGATCCTCAGGTCTATCTCTGATGTCGTCCATGAAAGTATTTTGTCCCGCTGTGTTTTCTTTCAAAGAGCAATTCTGGTGGGTTACTTGTTGCCAGATAACAGTTAAGTGGGTGACATTGCGACACCTACAACCGTTAAGATTAGAGATTTTTTTGTGCGTCCTGACCTCAGACCGTTGACCATCATTTTCTTGTATATTATGTTCAAAGTTTCATCATCAGATCTAAGTGACAAAAAAGGCAATAGAGATGCTTTTAAATAAATTTTATTTTCTGACAGTTTTGTTTCCCCTTTTCAGAAAAAAGCTATATTATCGACAGCGGCATCTGTGAATCACTTAATTTACCCTTTTTGGAACTCTGCTGGATGCCTATGTATTTTAAGTAGACCTTGTTCATTTCTTTTCGACCATTAAACGTACCTCTCTACAAATCAACGTAAGAAGCTGCAATTTGCAGTTTTGTGAAATTGACAAGGTTCCACGTCTTGATTCGCATGCTGGGATCCCTGCACCTACATTACATTCAAATATCATTATTAAATTCATTAAAGCAGATGTTTTGATTCCAAAGGTTCGAAATTTTTCACTGCTAAACGAACGGGCATGGTTTGCGAAAATGAGCAATCCTAAAGTAAATTACAACGTATTGAATATCCTTAACTGGCAATGAATATAATTTCAAAGTCTTTGAAAGAAAATGATGAAATAGGAAGTCGATTTTCATCAGAGAATGTTTGATAATCGGTTTTTTTGACAACTTATCCTCCTAATAGAACGAAAAAGTTTTTTGATAAATCATTGCTGTGATAAATTGCAATTATAGTGTGAAAGTTTTTTTTTCATAAAATTGTCCACATCGTTCTGTTCTATTACTAACGAGATATGTTGTAGATCATATTGACTGCACTGAGTATCACAACCCCAGACATCTTAGATAGTAAACTGTAGGAAGGACATTAATAACGAAGTAGGTAGGCCTACATGGGTTGAACATTGTGAAATTTAAGCGCCTGATCAATTGAAGGTGACAACTTCAACGATTATCGTAGGTTGATATATATTTTTTTTAGTAGGCGTAGTATCATACAAGGCTAACAAAAGCCACTAATTGTATGGAATAGAATAGAGGTAAACAATATAGATAGTAAAAGAGAGAGGGAAAGGAACAACTAACATAAAAGAAAGGAATTCACCTTTGACTTAAAAGCATCTAAGTTATAGGAAGAGGGAAAACAATCAGATAACAGAGAGTTCCACAGCTTAGCAGTTCGCGGAAAGAAACTAGTCCCATAGAAAGACGTCTTGACACAGGGGACTACAACAGCATAAGAATGAAGATTTTGAGAAAACCGGGTCGTCTGAGATGGAACAAACCGGGCTGGAACCAATGACAACAGTTCATTGGAACACTTCCCATGGTAATATCTGTAGAAAGGCTAAGACTGGCCACATTTCGCCGATGGGATAGGGTTTGAAGGGTGGCAGCAAGGGTTGGGCCGACCAAATTG
>JAAAKL020016246.1:0-11116 GCA_010016065.2 Carybdea cf. marsupialis auct. non (Linnaeus, 1758)
CTTTTTGTTTGTGTCTATAAGGTCACTTCGAAGATTTCTGTATTTACCCTCTTTATACTCCTTCGAGTTATTTAAATAATAATAATAATAATAACAATAATTAAGATATCTAATAAAGGAGATCATGCGTACATGTAGTGGTTTTGACGGCCAAAAGCAAGGAAGTAATAAAGCTTTACGAGTAAGTTAGATTTGAGATGTGTACTGACATTTTTCAAGATACTAAAAATACAAATTCAGTATATATGATATATAATGTTATATAATGCATAAGCAGAGAAAATCAGATGCAAGTAAATGGGAAAGTAAGACACAGGTAACATTTCAAAGGAAATTTTCAGGCTATTTAATGGCATTTTGCACTGCTTCAGATTGGGAAGTCCTGAACAATTTTAACAGCTGCTGACATAAACTAAAGAGAGAATCTTTAACTTAACTTGAAAGAACGAGCAGAATGACAACGAGTGCAACAAACAGTTTCCAAAATATGTTTACTAATGAAATGTATACTGATAGCATTAGATTTCTTTTGCCTTATTCTTGATTTCTCTTTCATAAAAATTGCACGAAACGGCGAAAATATGTTTCCGCTTTTTGTGAAGTTCTGTGTTTTCTACCATAAAAATTCCATCTCCAAAATTACAGATCCCTCCTTCTTTTCTCATATACCTCTTAAAGAAGTGGTTACAGAATACAAGAGTGTCCCTTAGCATTTGTAATATTGTCATTCCCGCCTTACAGATATTTTCCTTGGCTATTCAATCTTACACTGTAAATACTGTATATTTTGTTTAACTTTGGTGCGCATTTTCATTTTTTGTTTCGAATATTAAGAGTGATTTCTCATGCCAGGGCGGTACACAAGTGCGTACACACATGCCAAGTTTACTGCAAAATGGCATTCAAAGGGTTTCTGGCAGTGTTTCCAGGTTAATCATATGTCTTCCCATTCAAACTAATGCGCAAAGTTTCTCAAAGTTGCACCTTTTTGGTCAAGTTTATGACTATAATTTTCTACCTGATCGCTTTAACTTTCCACATCAGGTCGAAAACGATGAACTCTAAATTAGGTTTTGACTTTAAAGTCAATTAATTACCCATTGGTTGCTCAAATCTAGGTACACTGGTTTGTGGTGTGTGTTGCTGAATTTACAGTTGTTTTAAGTCCACTGATTTCTTACGCATTACAGACGCAGTCAACTGTAGAAATAACAGTTTTTAACAGAGAAAGCTGCAAGTAGATATTGGAGGCCAAACAAGCTACATAATTTAAGAAAGGTTCCATGTTTCACTCTCCTTAGACATTGAGGTTGTTTTACAGACTACAATAGCGCCTCTCATTTCCGAAAAAAGATCTGCGACAACGTGCTTCATTAGCGAGGAAGTTTCTGATTCGCATACTACTAACTCCAATCAACCAAGAAACACGATAGAGTACTTAAGGGCCTTCGATTTCATGATACAATTGTCGAGGGCTTATATACTGGCCAGTTATTTGCACGTTTGGTCGGTTTGTATTGATAATTCTGTTATTCTTCGTATTGGTGTTGTGTCCTTGGGAAATGCACTTTTCTCCTCGCATCCCCTGCACACTTCATTTTTTGAAGGTTTAGTTTGATGTAAGTATAAAACATAACAAGAATGAAGACAGAATTTGTTCCTGCTGTTACTCGTGCACACTGTAACACAAGAAGAACACAATAAATCGCAAGTGCCAAATCCAAAATATAAAGAAAGGGGCAGGCATATTCAAGAGTAACACAGCCAGATATGCAATGCAACAGTCTTTATGTACTTCTATTTATGCAAGTCGTTCTACTCTTGCTTTTTCACTACCAATATCTTTCATCTGTGAAAAATTATTTTCCTTCAAAAAATAGAAGGGGCATATGAACCTTCAACCCCGCCCCCAGTGGGTCAGTCCCTAATAACGTACATTTACTAGCTCACATTTAAATCATTGGACTCCATTGGATCACTCTAGGTGACTTTGGATCACTTAATATCACAGAATGAGTAAATTGATGTTTACTCGTGTGTAAATAGCTAGGTAGAAGTATATTTAAACAAATAGAAGCTCTCCTCTATAATGGCCTCACAAAAGCACACATAATTTTAAATTCAGACTTGAGTAATGTCTGAGAATCCTTTAAAGCAACCAACAGCAATAGTAGCAAAAACAGCAAAGCGACCTTCAGATCCTTCCTTACGCAGGTGAAACGTTAATTCTCTTATCGACGAAAATTGTTTCAGAGTTCAGACTAAGTGAATTATACTGAGGACGGTACTTAACAAGTACTAGATTAGCTTGTAGAGATTTGATATCAAAATGAACTTCCGCAGCGAGAAAACTCTTTCTGCTTATGTACAACATGCAATGAAAAAATGCTCTAAAGTAGGAAATCTTGCAATTTGCAACACATAAATGAGTGGATAGCAATCAAAGCGATACCAACTACTAAAAAAGTTGATTTGTAGTAAAAAAAAGATGAAAATTGCGTCGACTATCGGATTTATATTTCCTGAGCAGTACGGGTCGTACGACATCAAAATGGCGTGCAGAATTACGCAACATGTACCGGCCTTCATAAGTGAAAGCAGTATATAATCAAGAGTTTATTTCGTTTTGTTATATTTAGAAAATTCTCGAATTTTGATGACCATATTGAAATACATCCCAATTTCGTTGTGTTCTCCTATAACCTAATATCGCTCTTTGATATCACTGTGGACGACAGCTTTATTCTATTCAGTTATCGAAACCATACTTTGTGATTTTGACTGATGAAGTTTCAGAACATCTTCATCCTAATGTATTACCGTAAAACAATTAAGTCAACAGAAGTTAAAATCATTTCCCCAACCAGTGCCTGAAATTGTTAGAATAGGTTACGTGGCTTAAGTAATCCAGACACTTTTAATACAACTTAAAAATTCTAAATTTACACGATTCTTAACTTTGCCGAGTAATCTTCTAGGGGTACTTCTGTCACGGGAATGAATCGTAGACATTGGTAGTGTAGCAATGCGCTAAATCACTTGAGTCGAGGAGATAAGCTACACTCTGTATGTGAAGCACAATTCAATGTACTCTTTGAACTAGGAACATGAATCCCTGGCTGTGAGTTAAGAGATAAAGAAAGAGATAATATGTCAAGCACTTACAGCTTCTTGCTCTTAAAGGCTAATACCATCTATCCCCTGAAGATAATGATTACCATTTTGAAATGCATATGTTCTACGTTTCACAACATCGAGAGATGCTGTGAGGAATGCTCTGGATTTGTATCAACATAAGTGAAAAATATTTAGACACTTTGAAAATACAAATCCAGTTTATAAGAACCTCCGATGATACCGATGGCCTCACAACTATGACCAAAATAAGAATAAAGCTCAGCCTCAAGAAACATGCTACGTGGCAAGAGACGACATGTTATTGTACGAATCGGATCACTTAAAACATAACCCTTCTCTAAATGATCATGATAATGCGAATCTACTGCTATTTGGATATCGTATTCCCTCTGTCATGACCAGTTCTTCATACCATAATTTGATCCCAAAATCTATCCAAATTCGATACCGATACAAAAATCAGATAAGAATACCTTAAAATATGTTCAGCATTCTTATGAAAATTTGCCAAAACTTATCAAACGTTGTGGCATTCGGTTTATTGTATATAAGGAAAGATGTGCATTGAGAACACTCGATGATATATAGAAAATGACTGTGTTTCTATGGAACGAGCTTAGAACCCTATGCTCATCTATCCATCTCAATGAAACCCTATACCAGGGAGGTCCTTTAAGAATTTATCTTAAAATTGAGTTGACACTCGGGCATTAAGGGGTATTTCCTCAATCGTCAAGATATGCAAAGTTCAGCAGATCCCTACTTGATTCTAAAACATTCCCTCTCGTCATGCTCCCTTGCACCCAAGAAAATTAAGAAATTAACTGTGGAGTTCACGCGAGCCTCCATTAGTATAACTGACGCTGGATTTTCATTAGAAACTTTTGGCAAGTTGCTTAGCTCGCTCGTCTACTTTGTAACATTGTTGTTTATGCATTTCGTAGTTTATGAAACTTAGATAAAAGCTTTTTTTTCATATAAAACGACAATTTTTTCACTCAAAAAAATTGTGTTTTGCGGCTGACAATTCTTGATGGGTAGAAGTGTCATTGACATATTTCGAAAACCCAAAATTGTATTGTTACTCAGCCATCCATATGCTTTTCAAAGGCAGGAAATTCCCTACTTTTTGTACTTGTTTCCAAAGGTAAATTATTCAACTTGCTATCCGTTGTGAAATTATAGCACATTCAAAATCTTCCAAAGATGTATGTTTTGCATGGCAGGTGTTTCCGAAATTTTGCGTTTCCTTAGCTTCAAGAAGCTAAACGTTGCTATCTTAATCGAATGCCTTGACAGAAATATTTCATGGTGAGGTTGATCACTGTACGTTCTACTATTTTGAGTTTGAGGATAGATGCTGTTTACGGTGTCTGGGATTTATATGAACTTCAAACAAAAGTTGCTTAAAATCTGATTTTAAAAATGCTTTAATGGTTATAAAAGTTGCTTCACAAAATTTTATGAAGATAACAAAAAGTTGCTTGAGAGGTGCATTCAAAATCCCTCAGATGTGCTTCAAAGTTGCAAAGATGTTGCTGGAAAGTAGCTTAGCGATTAATTAAAAGTAACTTGAAAGTTGCCTAAAAGTTGCCTAAAAGTTACCTAAAAGTTACCTAAAAGTTACCTAAAAGATGCTAAAAGTTGTTGAAAAGTGCTTATAAATAACAACGTTGCCCATAGTTGAGTATTACATTGCTAGGAAACTGCATTAGATACACATAAATACAAGTAGGTTCATTACCACTCCTCCACTACTCTTTACCACTTCTCAACATTCCTGCATATACACACACAATGCAAGTATGTTTCTGTCGTAGTAATGTAACCAGACTGTGGCACAAACAGGGGGCATTGTCTCACTTTTTAACCAGGGATTATATAGAAAATGTAGTATTGATCGTCAGTTATCTGTAAACATCATATTTACTACCTGCAAAGCGCTTAAAAACCTCGCATCGTCATGTTTCCTAAGAAAGGGCAGTGCCCCTGAACCTTTTTGAGTCCTGAACGTAATTAAGGTAAGATCAGCTTGTTTTCCCTCCCTTCCTTTGAAAATCATTTCTACGGCCTAAATTAATACTAAAGCAAAGACTTTGCATAATCTGCTTACTACAAAATCAGGGTTTTTACCACATTACAGTGGTAACCCAATTATTAAACGGTGGTAAATGAAATATCGAAGGTTAAGGCTATTCCTGATAGAGCAAAATCACCTTTTTGATGTGAAAGAGATTTCTTGAGAAAGCACCTTAAGGAAACACTATTGATACTGTCTCTGTTTACAGATTATAAACTGAGTCCAAATGGCGAGATTTAAATAGCCATGAGGTCAAATTTTAAAGGACAAATCCAGAAGTTAATTCAAGATTTAATCACCAAATTAGGACAGACTATCTCCTTAAACAAAAAAATACAATTAGAGTCTTTCATCCTGACAAATCAATTGTGAGAGAAAAACAACAATTCTTGTTTTAAACAAATTTTAATTTTTTACAGTTATTTACTTTTATTGCATTTCACCCTTTTATGTCAAACGTACCAAAATATATTCACTTGCAAGGTGGCAGTGCTAGGAAAATCTTAAGATACTAAAGTATTTAATAAAACTTTGATTTCTCTAAATAGTGACGTCGCACGTACTTCTGTATTTCGTTAAAATAACCAGTTATCTATTGAAGTGATCTGTGCTGGCTTGGAAATATGCTTCTTTAAAGTATTGATAAATTGCAATCATCCAGAAAGTCGAAAGAGTAACTACCTGAACACAAAGCCTTGACCTACGCCATCACGACATGTTGCTCTAACAACTGATCAATGGAAACTTAGCGGAAATCATTCTTTCTTCCCCCGTTACCATATTGACTCCTATTCCTCTACTGGTGATAATCGGCAGATAGCTTTACACAAAGTAATGTTCAACCTCTCTGCACCATGTGGCTCAATTATAGAAAGATTGTAGATTTGCAAATCAATAAAATAGAAAAAACTAATGAATTGAAAATAATGTGAAATAAAAGCTGCATCTCGTCAATAAGTGAAGTTGCTTCTACTGGATTAAAATAGACTTTAAATATTGTTTTCAAAGTATCAATAAGACCCAACGAATATCTGAATTTCAAGTAACACAAAGCAGAAAAGATTCAAAAACAATTTACACAGATTTACAGTGTACTACCTTGTAATAAGTGGATTAACCATCTGTTCCTAGCTGACTCTCGAAGTCGGATTCAGTGTAAGTAGACTGTCCATATGAAAGATATTAAAGAAGCATCCAATTTTGCTTTGTTAACTGAGGCTTCAAGTTGAATTGTTATGATCTTTAAATGCAATCAATAGAAAGTCATCTATGACTCCTTTCTGGAAATTCTGTATGTCGACTGTTGAGTATTTCTAGAAGATGAGTAATGCCGCTTCAGATGAATGCTCTCTCTGCATAAAAAGCTTCTCTGCCACTTGTCAGAAAAGATGACATTATGCTCTTGGAGTATTGTTAAATAACATAGATATTATGCACACGGAAAGACCGGGGAGTTGAAACTTCGCAGGCCTACTATTTCATCTCAAGAACGAAAGGTAGTTTAAGTTTTCATATAATAGTCTTCTTGGGTGATGAGGGCAGCTGTCTTCATGCTAGGTGCCCAAGTAAATCAATGCCCTACATAAAAAGAACGATGCCAGAATGATACGGTGGGATCATTCCCTAAAATAACACTGAAAACAACACAACTATGTTTCAGCGGTATACAATATTTACGAAACGGTGTTGTAGAAAACTTTATTTCAGCCCGAGTGTTCTCAATAATAGAATTCAGCTCACTGATTTTTGTTGATAGAATATCTACAAGATATCAATTCTTGTGTTCGTTTTGACAACGTGTCCAAGATTTAATACAGGCTAGATCCTAGTCAGTTAAAACACAGTTGTGCATTTAGTATCATAGACTCAGAAGTAACTCTGAAACACGGAAGAAAGTAAAAAATGTGTACTTTACTTCAAAAGCTTACGACAGACTATGAATATTCTCTACTTATCAAAATTATCCGATCGATTTCGCCGTTTTCAATGTTATTTACCTCAGAAATTTACTACCGAGTGTTCAACTCTTAAAAAGGGACATTATTGCCCATGCTTTAACAGAATATAGAATAATAAAACGTGACATATGTAAAGTATATATAGTACACCATAAGAAATTACTAATGTTTGTTGTGTTTCTTTTGAAGGCATCAGCAATCTTTAAAGCATGTCCTGTGCTAAGCTGCTAACAACAGTTATGTTTATGGCTGTCGTGGCCGGAGTTTTGTCTCGAGTATTGCCCCACGGATGGAAACCAAAAACTGTCGATCCCAATCAGCCTGGGTGCTCGATAAAGATAATCTGGGATGACAAGACAGGGGCATTACAGAACTGTTTTAACCGTGGAATGGGTTTCGCATATCAAAACGTGAGTATTCTTTGATCCTCAGTTGGTAATGTTATGATACATATCAATTAAACCTACTCTGTAGGAATAAAAGCGGTCAGCTGCTTACCAGATTATTGTTACTAAAAAATTTGCTGGTTGGCATATGGATACAGTCGTATATACAAGAGACTTGTTTTGTTGCATTCTCTTCAGATCTTTTTGTTCAAAGTACAATCACGTATCGCTTTCTGCATGAATAGAACTGTTGAATAACCGATCAATAACCGAAACGTTTCAAACTTGTTTAAAAGCGAGCGCATCGTTACAGATCATCTGCAAGAAACATCCAATCTTATATCATTTCCACCTATCACATTTCATAAAACTCTCTTCGTCCAAATTGATTGACAAATGTACTTTTGATCTTCTGGCTGCTGAGAACAGAAAAAGATACTCAAAAAATTTAACTGAATATAATGGAACATTTAAGTTGCTTGACAGACTAAAAGAAGTGAAGGTTCAACTCCTGGCTCCAAGTGGCTAAGGAACAGTGAATTGTGCCAGTCAATGGTGGACCAGTCAATGGTGGACCAGCCAACTGTGGTCCACTCAATTGTGGTCCAGTCAATGGTAGACCAGTCAATGGTGGTCCAGTCAATGGTAGACCAGTCAATGGTGGTCCAGTCAATTGTGGACCAGTCAACGGTAGACCAATCAATTGTGGGCCACTCAATTGTGGACCAGTCAATGGTGGTCCAGTCAATTGTGGACCAGTCAATGGTGGACCAGTCAATGGTGGACCAGTTAATGGTGGACCAGTCAATGGTAGACCAATCAATGGTGGAGCAGTCAATGGTAGACCAGTCAATGGTAGACCAGTCCATGGTAGACCAGTCCATGGTAGACCAGTCAATGGTAGACCAGTCAATGGTGGACCAGTCAATGGTGGACCAGTTAATAGTGGACCAGTTAATGGTAGACCAATCAATGGTGGAGCAGTCAATGGTAGACCAGTCAATAGTAGACCAATCAATGGTGGAGCAGTCAATGGTAGACTTGTCACCCGTTCACTAGTTGATAGTGCATGTTATCTGTAGTTGAACCATTATTTCAACTGTTTTTGTTAAACTTGGTTGGCCTCGCTTTGAAACCTTGCCAATGGCCCTGTCTATGTAATGTTAAAAATTAAATCTAGTCCTACGTTTTTCCTGGTCTTTCACGTACCGACAGACCTCTCTATTTTACCTTTCAGACGAAAAGGTTTGCCCGAATGAATCGATATGCAAGTGAATCTCAGAAAATGCTAGCAGCTATATTTCGAAGAAATAATGCATCAGCTGTTGATATTGTAGTAGCTGTCCAGTCTTTAAATATGGAGGCACGCGCAAAATCCTCTTCAGGACTTATCAGAAAAATGGACGAAGATCAGGTAAGAAATTAATAATGGGCATGACTCTAACCCTATGCACTCGAATAAAAAAAGACATATGTAAGAGTACACATAACGACAGCAAAAAGTGACGGACTCATCACTGTTTAAGGGAAGGATTTGGAAGGTACTTGCTCTGGTTTAAAAAGATTGCAAAATTTCTATGTTTCAAAAGTTTTACGACCTTAAGCTTTATTTCCATTGCTCCTTATGTAGAATATATCAACATGAAATGTGTCAAGATGTAAATTCCCTTTTTCTTTCTTTTCTTGCTCATAATAAAATGATCATCATCCTCATCATTACCATCACGAGTAGAAACAGCTTAACGTCATCACGTTCCACCCCCATGATCATCATATTCATCACTAGCAGAAGCAATGTCAAAAGATCCATTCTGATCATCCTCATCGTGATCATTGTCATTGTCGCTGTCACTGTCATCATCAGCGGCATCACTTCATTCCGAATTTCGTCTTTGAAGCTTTCTTTCTAAGTTTCCACTCATTTCTATAACCGTCTTTTAATGCGGCTCCGAGCAATATGACACTTTCTTGCGTCATCAACTACCGGCAACCTTTCTTTAAATTAGAGAAGCCTGCTCCCTCTCACGTCACGTGTACAAGATATCGACGCCGTTGTTGCCTCTTACGACATTATTTTAATCTGATGTCTTGCCAATTTACCTATTTTTTAAATAATTCAGTTTGTATAACGGGGCTTTAATTTGGCACAATAGCATCCTATCCTTCTTGTATTTGTACCACCATCAAATCTACAAGTCATCATTTTCTTAACCATCAATTCCGTACGTTTGCGTCATTTTCGTTTTTCACTTCAGTCGAGCCCCTGATCCTTGAGAGAAAAGAAGAACCTACTACGGATATTGAATATCCAGCTCAACGGAAGTGTGAAGGCCAGCTCCCCTCCATCATGTAATGATGCTAGAAAAAATGCCATTTAGCTAAATCAGTCAATCGGAGCCTCCGACTTTATTTTTGACAATTCAAACCAGACAAGCGGTACATTTCGTGCACAATTACTGCACTCTGTATATACTATTCTCAAGCGTTCTGTCAACAGACATTCACTGTTATTCTCGTAGCAAATGCTCATGGATTAAATTTTTTCCAATGTCTTTTATTTCAAGCGATGGATTGAAGTTTTATCGTATATGTTTGAAGACAGAAACTTACCAGAGTTCAAAAGAGTAGCCAAGGTAAGACAATATTCCTCGATCCACTCGTGATACAGGATTTAAATACAAACAGAATGATTACTCGCACGGGCTACATATTTAATACTCTTAGATATAAAAAGAATCGATTTGAAGGAGATGCTTGTATACGATAGGGCGTATTGCTCTGTAAAGAAATTCTTTGATAAAACCATACAGCTTGTATTGTAAGTGAAAAAGGGTTTATTACATGACAAGCATTGTACTACGTGCGATAGGTGCACTTAGCAGAAGAGTAAAAAAAGCAATGCATGAGATCAAGAAGAGATTTCGAGATAGTAGCTTCTGCTTAAATACTGTTAATCACGTACACGGACAACTTATGGTCAGCGCTAAAACAAGTATTAGGAACACGCCATCAGAACTCTTAGAATGTGACAAATAGATCTTCCATTTACAAACAAGTTTTACGTAAGAATGCCTACTTTCGTACTGTTTATTGTCTGAACGAAGTTACAATAGGAATCAGCTATAGTCGTGGTGATCTCTCGTCCAAGGTAGTATCATCTTTATTGCATCGATTTTTTCCTACGACTGAAACTCTGAACACCATAGCTGGAACGTTAAATGAGCCTAAGCGGACTGTGATCGGTTCCAAAATATCAGCACTAATCACACTTTCCGAATTCTGATTGACAACACCTGCAGGTTTTGCTCGTCCATTTTGGAGTCTACAAGGAAGATAGTGCTTTGAGGATTAAGATTAGAGGAACTTTTGCTTACAAGATTGGTTTCGCATTTTTGTTTAACGGTCATAGCACGTCTGGTACTTCTTCATACTTTCATGTATGAGATATCTGTTATTTATGTAATTTGAATATATTCGTAAATATATAAATGTATATATATATATATATATATATATATATATATATATACATATATATATATATAAACTCAGGT
>JAAAKL020016247.1:0-11116 GCA_010016065.2 Carybdea cf. marsupialis auct. non (Linnaeus, 1758)
CAATGCATCAAAAATCTATGGGCCAAATACACAACGCAAGGAAGAGTATAATAAACTTTAACCTAGTTAAAGTTTCTCTTATTATCAACGAAGGGGAATCAAGTTGGAGATTAAAATACGTTGCTTTTACGTCCTGTCAACGCCTTGAGGCAAGCAAAAAACGATGGATCATTCAATTTCTGCTGATATAATTCTGATGTACTCACGATATTCTGTTTGACTAAAAAGAACGTAGCATACACAACAAGACTGTTTCTGAACAGATGGGGAAAACATTTGAGCCAAACAGTAAAAAATCAGCTAGACGTAAAAGGGAAACCATGAGTTAAGTTAAACTGGTTCACAGAAAGAAAATTTATTCCATCTATTAATATCCAAGGTAGATAAACTATGTTTAAAACCGCAAATGGTTACATTGTATCCCGTCACGTTACAGGAAATTCGTACAACCTAGTGCCTAATACACGACGCAGATAATAAAATAAATAGGCCGTACCTACAGCTGTCAGCACAATACCATCGTATCGAAAAAGAACAAACTGGATCATCTCAAAGAGTACTAAAGGAGCATTACAAACTTATAAATCTAGCCATTTGAGACACACTGATGCTGAATTCAACGCACATAACTTGTGATGACAATATCTACGAGTCCTCAGTCAACTCTGGCAACTTGCTCTATAATACGGGGTCATCGGTAAGACATGAGCACTGAATAGTGAGTGTGAAACCTTGGTGATGCAACTTTAGGACGCCTTCAAACTCTTTCAGTGTGAAAACAACTCAGAAAGCGTATTTTCTCCCTGCATGGCAGTTTTCATGCCGTAAGCGACAAATCCACTCTATCAAGCTACCATAACTAGACTTCAATAATTTAAAACCGGTTTGCTTTTAAATTTACTATGATCGCGAATAAACGTAGAAGCTCTATGGCAATCGTATACAAAAGCTAGTATCATCAAAAATAATAGAGCTGAGAAATAGGTCACCTGCTAGTAGAGGAGATTCATTAAAAGCTTAAATTTTGAAAAGTAGAATCGCGTATGAGTGCATTTTCAACGTCAATTAAGGATGAACAAACGTAATTTTCACTTCGGGAACACTGTTTAGGAATGTCTTCATTAGTTTGTATTATATTAAATCAAGAAGGTGCTGTTTTGTATTATCAAACCATAATAAGACTAATAAACAATCAGCTACGCTCCCTTTTAGCAACTGGAGTTTTGATGAACGAGGCAATGCTAGAGCTCCCTACTCGCAAGGCCAACCTGAGTAACTTACAATGTAAATGAATAAGGAGCGAAAGACCATAATCAACCACTTTGCTTTTGAGGGACGCTACTGCGACTGGTATATTTGTACTGCGTTGGTTTTGACTCACTAAAATGGTGAATAGCTAACCCTTAATAAAGAGCACTGGAGTGATAATATACTACTAAATGCAAAACAGGGCTGAATTTTGTTAAAACGAATACCAAAGGCATTTTTCGTACGTAAATGGCACTTACGTTTTATACTCCTTAGGCTTAAAAGGTCAGAATGGGATGGGAAAAGAAGGAGTAAAACTATAATTGCTGCTGTGATCTTGAAGGAGCCAATCGAAATTTGGAGTGTCGGATTGGCGTTTTGTATTAAGACCAATCAGCATCCGCCAATCCCATAAGGATTAACGACTAAGTCCAATGGCAATGTAAATTTTTTTTTAACTGTGAAGTGGTGTAGGAGGGGTGAAGTTGTGGGATTAGAAGGTCAATCATGTGAGAAGTATGAAAAGATATTCCATCCAGAACCTCATGCTGCAGTCAAGCAGCAATGACCCAGTGGCTCTCCTAACGACAACAAAGTGTCAAAACGGGTTATGTAAAGTTCCGAAACGGGCTTCTTTCTTAAACATAGCATCTGTACATTAACGGCGCAAACATTTCTGTAATCAAGGCGGACGCACAGCATAGTAAGAGATTAGGTGAAGGCGCCCGGAAATCCACAAATCATGTGCGCATTAAAGGTCATAAAATCAGTTTAAAATGAGACAGGTGGGGCGCCAGATTGCTAATCAAAGATCCCTGTCAGCCATGCTGTATGTTGTATGTTGCATGTTGCATGGTAGCTTCCAAAAAGTTGTTTAGGGGAAAGAACCTTGAAATAGCACAAAATAGCGAAATTTTTTGCTACTTAAAAGCTATCGTCGTTGACACTCCTCGGAATATAAAATGATGAGAAGGGAATGCAAAAGCGAAGATATAAAACTTATCTTCAACTTTGTTTTTACAACAGACAAGCACAACGTCGACTGCATGATTGATTTTGTTTTGAATAATCAGTGTCCCTGTATAGGCTTCCTATCACATTTGAAAAATATCAAAATGTAAAAAATAGTTTCCAGTTTGGGGACAAAAAACCCCGATCAAATAGAAATTATCATAAATTCATACTTACCATGATATTTATCGAATACGGACGAAAAGCCAACATCTGACAACCACTCGGCATCAATATCTACGATAAATTAAAATACAGTGAGTCTACTAAAGTACAATTTGCTAAAGTCCTGAAATTATGTTTTAAAGCATCAACCCTACGAATCGCCCATATCTAGAAATCGTATATCCCGAGTGCATATTTCCAAAATGATCGAAAATCTGCTTCTAAAATTTGAAATCGTTAACTTAAATCTGTACACTCACGGAAAGTAACTGTTTTCCTGTATTAGGAGGAGGAGGGTGATTATGATGTTGATGACCATGTTGATGATACTGATAATTATGATGGTGATGATGATCTTGATGATGATGATGATGATGTTGATAATGATGTCGATGACGATGCTGATGATGATGTTGATGACAATGTTGATAACAATAATAAATACGATGATGACGATGATGATGATGACGATGATGATACTGATGATGATGATGATGATGATGATGATGATGATGATGATGATGATGATGATGATGATAATGACACTGGCAATGAAGATGACGACGATTATGATGATGATGACGACGGCCGCCACTACCACTACCACCACGACCATGATTACATCAGCACGTGAAACATATCAAACCTCCATTTCTAAAGAAAAAACTGCCAGGGTTCAATATAAATTATACTGGATAACCTTGTCTTCATTCATAAACCAATGCCAAACCACAACTTAAACAACCCCTGCACCGAGCCGAATCACGACCATTTAATGCTTAGCTACTGACAGGGTATCTGTTACGCCTAGTAGAGCTTCATCATCACTACGGTTAAGTGACTAACAGCAGTGGGGCAGTTATCAAGCTCGTTATACCAACACGTAATCAGTTACACATGAATCGCAGTTTTACTACCCTCCTGTAACACATACATCTCGACCCTAGCTTTGGTAGAAAGACTATCAATGAACTTAGAGAATGACATGGGTAGCTCATTTCCGTAATTCGGTGGCTTAACAACAATGAAAATGAATAGACTACTATGGCCAGTGTTTGCCAAAATGCTTCAGCGAAATAAAACCCTTAACAAAAACTTTCTTTTTACTATTTGTCCGAAAGAGTCAGGTTCAATACCAGGTGAAAGGGAAACATGAAATGAATTTATGGCTCAACGAAACACATATTTATAAGAACGGAGACTTGAATATAGATGGAAAATCAAGTTCAATGATAACAGATTAAAATGTACATGTTCTAATGATTACACCACAGAATCGCCCGGGTGTTGTACTTAGGAAAGGCTGATATTGCGTAGAGAGTATAATAACTTGAAAGCATAAAGTAGAAATAATATGAATTATATGCCCTCTACAGCTGTTGAGAGAGACTAATGGCACATGCTGTTGGTATGGAAGCTAGTTCCAGCTGCAAAGGAAAGCTTAGGCATCTTGGATTACATTGCAGTGCGTGTTTACATCGGTGATATTTAGCAATCCCGGTTCTGTATCTGCACTTGCAAAACCACGGTCCCAATCACAATAACAGTAGTATAAAATGAAACTCTGATCACAATATACGTATTCAGATAAACATTTGCAATGTACTCATCCGGACAGCCAATGTTCGATGACACACAATACGGTCTCTGATTGCACTCGAAAACTTACCTTCAAAGAAGCTATGAAAAATATAACATAAATCCCTCACATTTAATCTAATCTTTGTCCGCTGATTAAATGGTGTAAATATTTTTAGTGCTAACGGTATAGCAAGAAGATTCATGAGTCGTCACATCAACTTCGCAAAAATTCTTAACAACACGAGAAGGAAGTTGATAATCAGTGTCTCAAACCACAATTAAGGTTTTTCGTATTATTCTCTCCCCATGTTTGGCCTAAGTGCCACAACACCACCCAATAAAGAGAGACTTAGCTAAGCAAGAAACAAATAGTAGTACTTTTATCGTCCACCTTTTCTTTAAACGCAAATGAAACGTTGCTACAACCTTGTTGTCCGATGTTTGTAGCTGGTACTTTGTAAAACCCGGTGTGCCATCTACTTGCTCTATCGTGTGTCCTACATTTGATCCTAGTGAACAGACTTGATAGCTACTGACTTTTTATTGGCCTGATACTCATGGTTTGTGGCAGGTCAAAAATGGACGATAAATTGTAACGTAAACGGAACTTTTGTCTCTTGACTTTTATGCCACACCTTCAAATTCCAATTCAACACTTTACGGATCACCCCCGTTGGAGTACAAGCATAGGGATAGGGCTTAACTTCATGAATTCCTAATAAATCTCACTATCTAAATAAATTAAATAATCAACTATTTTATCTATGTAGCCAGCCAAACTGAATAACACAAAGTAACTTATCACAATATTCAATCCAGTACCTTAATTATTGGAGTGTATTACACTCATCTTTACAAGTTTGCAAACGTTTTAGCTTCGTCTTATTATAATTAATTGGGTTTAAAGTAAGCCTCGAATCATCGTTAAGATATGCTTATGTAAACCAACGATTATGTTGTGATCACGGTGCCACCGAACACCCCCAAATTATGCATAAAGCAATTTTTGTTACGTCAGAAGTTTCTGTTTGTGGTCACCGTTGCCCCCGATAAATCTGATAATGGGGAATGTACCAAATTGGCATGCATCCGCCACAATTTCTCACATGAGGATGATTTCATATTCTTAAGCTCTTGCTAAATCGTGCCTTTATTATATTTACAGGTATTTTACTAATGAAAGAAAAACGTGTGGTGATCAACAGCAGTTACTAACAAAACAGCATTTCCGAAAGAAAAAACGATTCGGCAAGATTGAGAGGATGTAGCCTGTAGTAGGTTTGGGTAGATTTGTTGTTCCCCTACTCCTCCCAAACTAGATTAACTGGACACCTTGTGACTTGAGACTTTCTGGTATATTTCGTGTACGCTGACGTATTTCATAATCTACAAACAAAAAAAACTAGAATGCTAAGCGAATATTAAACACTTGCTTATGTCTGTGACAAGGTCAAAATCTGCCAGCCATTGTTGCGTCTTGGCGGAAACTTTTATTTATGAAGAATTAATGCAATTGTACTTCCCTGGCATTTTGAAGAAACGGGATAAGAGAGGCAACGCCATAATACAGGCCTTATGTGTACAGCTGATGTCGTGCCACAAAGGTTTTAGAGCCGTGTAGCCCCTTAAAAAACCATTGCGTGGTCTGTGGCCTTAGACACAATTGATCCGCCACCATTTCTCATCTCATAGCCTCAGCCATCCCATACAATGTCTACTCAGACACAGCTGCAAGCGCTACTGGTTTGCAGTTAAATAAACCTAAATGATGGGCAGCGTATAAAGCTTCCTTTCATTCATTATTCTGCGCAGGTATAACAATATCTATCGTGATCATTAAATTTTGGAACGCCTGAAAGAGAGGCCACGCAGAAGAAATGTACGGAATCGCCTTAAGTTAAGCAGATTCCTCGTACAAAACGTGTATTGGATACTTTTTGCACCTCTTATAAACCGGCGCGATATCTGTACCTGAAAGCGTGGGTACTGTGCAACGAGAGGTGTCTAGTGCAAAATGCTCTTCTTCACAAAAGCTATCTTGTTCAACGCATTTTAAGGTGGTAGTGGAGAAAATTTAGAGGAGAAGGGTGAATATCGCATCCCAATAATGTTTCTTTAATGTTAATAGCATTTTCTCTGTTCGTTTCAACAGAAAAAATACTATTAATCTATAAGATCTTGCTAGTAAGGGCAAACCAATTTAAGAAAGGCTATTTAATAGCTTATTGGGCATTCACAGTAACTTCAGAATCCGTTTTCTGCGGATGCATAGTAAGCGTCGAATGCAGACGCACCAATGCCGAGAAAAGGAGACCCTCCTACGCAGCGAAATCTGGCCTTATTTTGTAAGTATCCAACCCTGCTTTCAAATAATACAGGGTTCGCAATAATGTATCGCGATTCTCGAACTGTTTTTGGAACATTGTTATTCTGTTCTCGTTTTCATAAGACTGTTTGCGAACCAAACTTAAGGTGCAAAGAATTTTTAAAAGACTAGACTCGTTGCCCCACTTGAAAAAGGCACTCAACTCAACTTCCTAGAGCCATTTTTGCCCTTTTTAACTTCAAAATTATGAAAGCTCACTGAGGGCGCTCACAGCATCCCTGAACCCCAGCTGCTGTTGCTTTTCACTAACGACAATAATAGCGAACCGTTCTTAATTTCTTATTTTGAACCCTGTAATGCCTTTGTCTGTTAAGATCAAGTATCTGAATTGCGGCCACGATAGATTTAACGTTATCCATTTCTGTCTCAAGGCATTTCCTTGCGAGGGATGGCAATGGTGGGGTAATAGAGTGAAAGCTACTGCAGTTCCTCTGTTGCATCACGCAAGATGCAGAGATGATCAAAGAAGTTCTTGTCCGTCGTCACGCTTGTCCGGTTCTCTTCTTTCTACCATACTAGCCCTATGTTGAGGAACTGCAACGAATCTACTTTGATGAGGTGATCGCAACTACCATGCTTATGTAACTATATTTACACTTCTCTAACGCTGCAATTCTGTCTTCCAAACTTCGGGTTTCCGACCGAATTTTGACTCTTGATAAACGACCAGCCTAATAGGGTGGTAGCATCTTTAACCCTTGTTGCCAAATGGTACAATACTGTAACTCTCAGAATGGGTTCTCGTTCTTTTACAAGGGTACTACCGCAAGAATTTATATTTCATGTACATTACAGGAAAATGTATGGCTGAGATTCAATTAATAACAAATGTTGCTTCTATGACTCCCTGAAAAAAGCTTGGAATTCATTGGATTTGTCATGAATCTAGTTTAAAACCGATAGAAAAATATGTATAAAATATCTCAGGGTTCACATTTACAACTACGGTATTTTGCTTCCACAAAATTCCCTTTTCTATCTTTTCCTATCGCATTGCTGATTTTGCATGGGCAAGCGTCTACCTGTTAGGATAGCTGGCTGAGCAAGAGCATAGTGTTAGAAGTGTTGACTACGTGCAAAGGAGAACAAATGGGCCCGCCTCTAGACGCGGGATCGATTTTGTAAGTGGCATGACTTGAGAATATAGCTGACCACTCTACCTAGAATGGTTGTGGTGGGCCAATGGTAAACCAAAATCTTATGCCCAAAACATAGCAACTAGACTACAGTTCCGGCTAGAACCAATTACATGTAAAAACACTTTTTAACGAGAAGAGTAAAAATTCCCTTAAGCAGATAGTTGAATCAATCACATCTATAACCTTTAACTATCCCCTCAACAACAAGGTGAAACATCATGAAGTATGAAGCTTGTTTCGCATCGAAATACATGGATGCTATTGACACGAGCACGAAAGGTCTCAGCCATCTTTCTTTCAGGGGAGGAAACAAGAATATTTTTGTAAGCATGCTGAGCAACTAACTCGTATGATAGTATTAGACTGAACTAATGTATTGGGAGAAACTCCCTTTCCCGAGGGCATAGCTCAAGGATGATTGCGAAGAATCACGGTCTGGTCCGGGCAGGTCCGGCGCGAGGCTAAAGTATGTGAAACTATTAGGAGTAGTTTACGGTTACTTGCTTCAGACAACAAGTTTATCAAAAATATACTTTCGTTTTCAGAGTCGGGCGTGTATTGAAGGTCGTTGCAATCGTTGCGGAAACTTTGCAATCATGCGGGCATGTGAAGTTACTCAACATAGTGTTAAAAGGGAATTTGAAGTTGTCTTCTGGTAAAGTAACATAAATTGCGCTTAATGTGAACCAAATTAATTCTAATACTCGCTATAAAGGAAGGTCTACTATATCTTTACAATAGCCAACGAATTGTAACATTACTTCAGGTAATCCATGGCTACGTATCCCTGACCATTGAAAAGGTCCGCGATAGTACGATCATCGCTTTCAGAACGCGGTGGGGCGTTACATAACTCAGACCTCTTGAGATAAGCTTAACGGCAAGGGTACGAACCCGTCTCCTCTATGCTACCAAAAAAAGGTATTGACTGCATCCTGCTCAATTTCAAAAGAACAGAATACAACTTACGATTCTACCATTACGGGGAGTACAAAATCTTTACCTGCTCCTTCTTTTGTAATGTCTTCCTCCGAGGTACGCATACTGCTTTCCTCGATGGATTTGAATTCATCCCAAAATATGCCGTACTGCAGTCCCGTTTTGCCATCTTCCATATTGTAACAATTGTCTGAAAAAGAGACAGAACGAACTTCTATTAGCAGCAGTAGATACATCACTAGCCTATCCATCACAATCTGGTTTTGTTAGTTTCAATTTTTCATTGCCTGATTCCATTCTAGGTAGTAGAAATAAATGAGTGCTTAGTGCAACTGCTTTATCAAAAACATTTTACTCGCATTGTAGAGGGTTTGAGATCACTATTGAGTACAAAGTTATATGATGTTAGATTGCCTATGTCGTATAACGAGAGCCTGAAACACAGTAACCATTTCAAATGCTATTGGCAGAATGCGGTCGAGTCACAAAACCTAGCTGCGACCACAAGGTGATTCGAATGATTACATCGTATGTAACGATTTAGTCTACCTGTCCCTCCACGTAAAAAGTTCTACGATTATCGAATCCTGATAGAATACATGCGTCCATTTGAATACATAATTTAAAAGCAACAGTTAGCTAGACATACAGCCAAAAATTGCACTGTCCCATGGTCAGAAGGCACAAGCTGGTAAATCTTTGGGCAGTGGGAAGGATGTCTGCACATATCTGTCGCATATTTAAAAGACCTTTACGAAGCAGTTGCGAATCTCAGTCTACGATATTTAAACACTCACAAAACTTCCATGTCCTAACCTACAGCCAATCCTCAATACAACGGCCTTCCAAGTAATACTTTCAAGGTTATAGCAAACCTACTACAGTGCTTTGGATAAATTAATTGATTGCTAATATTCTCCAATAGTGTAATCAAAGATTATGCAATAGCATCATATTTGAATTTCACTCTGAAGACAACAACAATTAGACAAGACTGGCGCAAAATGTTAACTCCACTAAAACTTTCGTGCTCTTTTGTATGAATTAACTAAGTGATTTTATCATTTGAATTGTAGCCTGAAATTTCGAAGCAAGAAGTGTAAGTACGAGTTCGGAAACACCGAATATCCTCATTCGTTTGAAGAGCCCCTCAAAATAATGAACTACGCAGATAGATTCGTCACAAGGAAGGTGTAAACAAGGAAGGTGTTTGCATACAAGCGAATATGTGTAACGATTTCTAATCAAGTCCTCATACGTATGGTAACGTCTTAGGAGTCAATTTATCAGGACTTCTGTCTAATTGGGATGGCGTTGCAGCGTTTTGAGGGTGCATACTCTCGTCTGTGTGATGGTGTTTCTTTAAAGTGTTACTCAATAAATGTAAACATGATGAAAACTAGATGGTACAGGTTCATTGATTTGCGCGTCCTTAAACGAACTGGCCTACAGTCTGTCAACGTGGTTTCCCAGTCTATTTTGGGTAGCATGGCAAACCAATCAATTCATCAGGACGAATTACGGTGATCAATAAACATATAAAAGGTTACCTCATGAAACGCTAGGGTCGATTAGAAATTGCGCGTACCATGAGCGAAGGCAAGACAAGAAACGACATACATTCAAAGCAGAAGGTAATGTAGTTAAATATGATTTTGCCCATAGATCAGTCGCAGGGTGGAACAGTTTCCCGTTCATGTTGTGACTACACAACCTAAGGAGTCTGTCAGAATTCTGGCGGAGCACTTGACTCTCCATCTTACAAACCTGCAAACGCTTCCCTTGTACCCCTGTAGGTCAACCAGAGTCGACTGCAAGCCTGATATTATTCGTGACAAGCATCTTGGACGGCGTGTGATAATGTGGCCATTGTTACCAACAAGCTGCAAGCACAAGGAGCTCAAATAAAAGTTGGAGATACAAGCATTCCCGTGGAAGGTTCTTACTTATCTACGTTCATTAAATGCTTCAAAAGAAACATAGGGCTCCTTCAAGCAAATAAAAAAGCACGTACAGTTCTAAACTTTATAGGCCATGGCCTTTTGAAGGCGCCATATTTTGTAGATTTGAAAATTCATTTTACAAAGACATATACGAAGTACAAGACCACTTAGGCATAAATGGATACATGCACGCGCACGTGCACACTCGTGCACAAACTTGCACACAGAACGATTCTCTCTCAAAGGGCAACCAGAAATCTTCAGAAACAAACAGAGGTAAAATGACCATTAGTACTATCTTCTCTATTTTCCCTTAGGTATGAGTTATATCTCTGCGCATGCGTATCGATACTTGAATGCATACTACTCTTCGAGTGCTCGTTTACAGAGCTGAATTCTGTTCGAACCTTTACGGCCTTTATAAACAAACAGGCGCGTAGGTTGTCCGTCTCTATCCTCCATCCAGCATGATGCATGGATGAAAATATAACTAAACTGTAATAAGGGGAGACTGTTCATTTTAAGTCTAACTAAGATTCTAGCTCTGCAAAACGGTTACGCATTTATCACTATTACGACACTCAACATCGCATGAAGATGATGCCCTTTCACATCAAAATTAAACCAACACTTAACGCTTTCAATTAATATATAGTAATTAATAATCAACAAAAAGAACCAAGTGCAACTGGAGACAAATGAAG
>JAAAKL020016248.1:0-11116 GCA_010016065.2 Carybdea cf. marsupialis auct. non (Linnaeus, 1758)
ACGAAAACAGACGAAATGACAAAACATTTAGAATTATTGAACAAATGAAGCATCTTGAAGACAAATAGGCACCATCACATTTTATCTCACAATTAATACATCATCAACACCAACTTGTGACTTCAGCCGAAATGGGATTCACTATACCTTTCCAGTAAATCCTATCGGTCATTGCTGTCAGAAGGTCTTTCTTGGATAAAGAAATGTTCCTGCATATGATATCTGGAAAGCGAGTTTCCGCGACCGTCCATGTGATGGTGAATGCTTTCAAAGGACAAAAGATGACACAAGTTCATCCAAGGCTCGTATACAATGTTCGGAGGATTGCAAACGTCTCTGACAGACTACGATTGATATTTTTGGGTACGTTTCCATAGATAATTTCCAGAGCTGGGTTTTCTTTTCAGGGCATATTTAGAAGGCGAGTATAACATCAATCGAAGCGGAGGTGCTGCTTAGTGGAAAGGGTCAAAAGGTTTCGGAGCCGTAGAGTACAATACAGGACTTTGATAGCTTCAATAGTTTCACGTGGAATACCATCAAGTCCTAAGATCTCAAACATTGCCTCCTGGTTCAAAGATTCTAAAGCCTTGCGGCAGTCTACATAATTAGAACTGCAGCCTAGTCGGTATTTGTTGCTTCTTCGATTAATCGACGTAGAGTGAGAATTTGTCCTAGAGCTGATCGACCTGGACGAAAACCGCTTCGATTTTTACGAAGAAAAGGTTCTAGTTTAGGACGTTGGCGATTCTGAGTTAGCTTGTATACGTTTTCAACGTCAGGTAGCAATGATAAGCCCCGATAATTAGTTTGTAGGGTCAAATCACATTGTGGTCATATCTACTAAAACCTTGTACGCTACAAGACTGAATAAACATTGTAGTAAAACATTTTAATTTAATTTTGCGGCGTAATGGCGCGAAAAGGCGACTAAGCTCGACATTACGGTAAATTAAAGTCATATCTCTCAAAAAGTGTATCTCCACTGCAGATATCAACAGCCGCCGTTGAACTACCGAGCTGCTTCTTCTTTTCAGTGGTTCACCTTCTAAATATCACTTCATTTAAAACAACTATTCTAAAGAAATTGAGAACGTCGACGAAGACAACCTACTGGAAACAGTAAAATCCGACAGACAAATCTGAAAATAGCATTCCTGCTGTTGCTGTTGTCAGTGATGACAAGAAGGTAGGTAGGAGTAAATGGGAAAAGCTGATGACGACGAAGACTATAATAATAGTTTTCAGCAAAAACTGCAAATATTATATTACGTCAATACTCACAATCTGTCAAGATCTTGGTGTAACGTTGATTTTAATTCATTGTCTTGAAAATACTGATGCCAGGGGCTCTGTAAGCAAAAACAACAACACAGGGACTGAATGATTGGGGCCAATTACAAGCAACAATTTAAGATACTGATTACGTTACTGGCTCTCAACTACTTACCCAAAAGTTGCTAATGTACACACTTTACGGATTTTTTCGTTTACATCCGACGAGAAACATTGAATTTAAGATGGCAAAAGGAAAATATTTTAACTTTTGCGTTTAAAGGTAACTCGTGAATGAATAGGTTTAGTAACTCGTTTCTCAAATATTATCTGTGATCAGCCACGACCCCTCGAAAATATTCTATGTAAGCCTGACTTTCTGGATAAAAGTAAGATGAAATTGTTAAAGTGTGGTAAAAATCGTGTTTGTTGTAAATTTCTAACGGTGGGAAATCCTTGAAATCCGTACCCCATTTGACTGGAGTAGTATTAACCTTAGATACGTCATTGTATGTTCAATTTGGAAAGAAGAGTATATATGACAGGCCAACAGGTCGATTAAAGAACGTTTAATCCTAAATTTACAGCATATAAAACATCCAAAGCACCAGAAACTCAAAGTAGAACAACACCTTAGAGATTGCCGGCTGGGACGTGGTCTGTAAATCTTGACTATAACAGGAACCTTGCTCGTACGCAAATAGATCATGCAAGCAAACAAGATCGTCTATGCATACAATCATAATCTCAAACTGTATGTCAGAATAAGGCAATATCCTAGAAATACATTGTTTTATCATATCACCCTTCGCCGAGTGCACAAGCATGTATATTCTTTATGGAAACTGGAACATATCTTGTGATAGATAAAACAAACGTGTTTATTGCAATCAACGTCTGGTCTGTTTTGAAGGGTAAAACTATGTAGGATAAACTGGTTCATGCAAAACTAACAAACCACGGTGACAGTCGTAGTCATAAATGGTAGATATTTATCATGTCGCCAGTTGTAGAGTACGTCTTACGAAATGATAAACATCTACAATCTATGGTATCAACTGAGTCAACAAGTGTCGATATATTTAAAGCTGGTAGTAGTCGTGGCTGTGTCCCGTGTGGAAAGACGAAAAATTGCCACTATCACCACTGCTTAGTAGTGTTATATTCTACTCTGTTGTATCGAGTACACTAGCAATGAAATCAATACTTTCTGGTACATTGCATCGAGCACTCTAGCAACGGTATCAACACTTGGTGGTACATATATACATACATAAAAACTACATATAAACTATATTTTCCACGTTTCGTTTCAGTTTATTTATTACTGATTAGCCATAGATTAAAGACTCCTTCAAAAAATAAAGAAGCCTTTGATCAAAATGAGCTTGCGGAATCTCATTCTTCTACAGTACATATATATAACTACTGTTTTTTCACCAACAGCTTGACAAAATTTACCTCTTCCGACTGTGATAGTGGATTGTTGACTGAAAGATCCTCTTGGGTGCCAGCCTCGTACGGATCTGTCAAGTACTGGCAAGAAATAGGAGGGTAAAAAATAAAGCATATGTATGTACGCACTTGCTTCTATATCCCCTGTTAGAAGGCATACTAAATATACAGAGGCACTTGATACAGAGGAAACAACCTTCCGTAAAGCATAGCTCTACATAAAAACTGGCAATTTGATGCGCCTAAGAAAGTCTGATACTTAAAATGACTGTTTTGGTTGACTTCTAGTCACAAGTCTGCTTCAGGTGTGCTTAACCTATTAGTGGAAACATCTTAACATGGAAGCCTCTTAACGAGGCATACAATGTGAAAAGAACAATTCGTACATTAAAATTGATTTGTAAACTACAAGGCATACTTTAATATATTTCATAAGAAGCACAAAAGGTAACCAGCATGTCATCTCAATCCTTGGGCACTGGCGCCCTCTTCTCGTCGAAGCTCTTACCAGAGTTCTCGACAGCATCAGGAAAACATTTGGACCTTTTATATGACAATATACACACTAGCTACGTTCGAGATACTGCATGGCGGCATATCATAGGACAGAGTCAGCTTTCCAACACTGTTCATAGGACCACATTTTTGGGGTCTTTTCACCAATATATCTAATTAAGGTTAGCAAAACGCTTAAAATTTTACTTCACTCAAATCCCTAATTAGTGAAGAAAAAAAATCTTTTACAGGAAATGGTAAGAAAATTCCTGGATTTCAATGGAAGTCTGTAGCAAAATTCCATGCTTTTCACCTATTTCATACCAAATAGCAATGATAGACACATATATATGTCTAAATATTGGATAATTAAATATATGAGGATGTCCACCGTAAAGTTCAGTTGTAATGATATTTGATGCAATTCCTTGCAACCGCTAGGACAGCACAGGGTTCACGGTTATTTAAACTTACTGCATTTAAGCATATACATATTTGTATGAGGACCTGTTACTTGGGCTGTTCTCCCTTTTCGGATGAAGATGTGTTCAGTCGTCTCAGTAAAAAAGGTACTTGTATTATGAAAAATTGCACGCATTTCAAGCTTCACTGTTTGAAGCTTCAACTAAGTCAGCTCACTTAAAGTACACTGTCCCTATTGTATTCCAGCATATTGTCACATTAAACATTTTGATAATTCTTGGATACATTAATCAAACAATCAAGTGCTTGTCAGTTAGAAAATCAAGAATAAAGACATTAATTGTATCTTCCTCTGATGTTGATGTCTCACACTTGCTTTAAAAAATTATGGACTGCCCATACTGGGGCTGGAGCAAAACACCAAATCTGGATCATTGTATTTGGAGTAAAAAAGATGATAAAATATATTTTACACAAAAAACCTCAAAACACTCCCTTGGATATAAAAAGTCACCTAAACAGCTAAAAGTAAAGGGGGTTGATTCAATGATAATAACCTTCTCTCGGAGGACTTCATACTCTTTCCTTGATTCTGCTGTGCTGTCTAACCACTCCTCTTTCTCTTCTGGTAAACATTCCCAAAACAACTGCAACAGAAACATCAACAAATTATCTTTCTAGCAAGGGCAACATAGTGTTTTATGATAACATGGCATTTCTACAAAGGATAAAAGGTATGAAGGTACCAGTTGAAGAAAACACTGGGGTCATGGAAATACCTCCACACAGTTAATCCTGTGTAACACATTCCTTTTAAATGGAAGTACTCCATCCTCCTCAACAAAAACGTGCCTTCAATTCTTGTTTGACTGATATAGAATGACTGATATAAAAGGGGTATTATAAAAATTATGTCTGGTTCCAAGAGAAAAAAGGCCACAACATACATTCTATGAATTGCTGCTTGTGTGCTACCCACCACACATCTCCTTTCTTCTCTATGGTAAGTAGGAAAAGGAACAACCACCAAAATCTCAGTATCTCCTTTCACAACAAAAAATTTCGGTCAGCTTAGCCACTCACTGTACGTAATTGTACCACATCACACTTCATTAGTTCAGGAAATCTGCTCCAGTGTCAAAAGTAGTAATAACTCTTGTCTTATATCTAATCCATGTTCCTACTTTGTTTTCAGGACACAAGGTATGTGCATTTCCGAAGTTATTCCAGGGTTGTTCTTTTCTCTGAACTCGATCTAACATTATAAACAATGTTTGAAGCAAAGTACAAGCAAATTTTTAAGTCTACTGATTAAGCCCTGGATATTGGGATTGAGAACACTCCAACTAGTGTAAGCTGCCCTTATGAACATGACAGTGATGATGATGATGATGATGATGATGATGATGATGATGATGATGATAATGATAATGATGATGATGATGATGATAATGATAATGATGATGATGACAATGATAGTGGTTGGTGTACGCTTTGCAAATTATATATTTATGCTATGTATACAGATCTACCCTTAAACTTTGTTGCTTATAACACAATAGTGGTTAAAAAGTTTAGTTTGATACAAAATAAAAATGATGTACATACCCTCCAGCAAAGACTCCGGAAACTTGTTGCTCCCAGTCGCCCATTGGCTGCAAGTTCCCTCACCTACAAACCAATGGCTTTATGACACTTAAATGTATTAAGTGTAAACACCAACCACATGACATTTACAATATCTTATAAGTGACATGATTGATAACAACACAAAATTAAAACAAAATAATGGAATGAGCTTACCAAATGCAAAGAAGATGAGAGCAAAAATACATGAAAAACAACAAAGAAAATTCACCTGAGCTGAATCAACCAGGCCACACATAAGCTGTATAAAAGTAACTAAACAATTCATAGCAAAATATGAATGTCCTCCACTGATGTGAAGGGTTGACTGACTGAGGCTACTGACTTTCAGTGTAGGAATTGTATAGGGATACTTGCAGACCCTTTTGAATCCAGGCTTAGAGTGTGTTACAGTTGGCAGAGTCATGTTGAAGGTAGCTGATACGTTCTGTTAATTAAGCGACATGCTTAGCTCCAAAAGAGGTACATAAGAGAGTGCTATTTCTATGACCAGATCAGGATAAATGAGATTCAGTGAGCTTTTTCCTATTCTCATAACCAGATCTCTCTTTGTGTGAAAGGTAGGATACACCAGGAAGGTGTTGTTATACATGGCAGTGACAATTGGGCATTCAAAGGAGCTCATTTAACAAGGTTGGAGTGAAATGAATTGGAAACGGCTAGATGGATGTATGGTGTAACATTGAAAGAAAGAAAATCCTTTGAGGATTTGCGACAAGCACTGGGTTTATGAAGTATCAAGGACTCCATCCAACATAATAGATTACAGACGTTTGGACATGTAGGAAGGTGTGATGATGACAACTGGGTAAAGAAAGGTAGGGATTTAGTAGCTTATGGACACTTGGGAAGAGATAGGTCTTGCAAGATGTGGGGCCACGTTCTAGAGAGTGGCCAGCAGCAAAATGGGCCCTGACCATGAACTGGCATAGAACAGCATGGAAAAGTGATAATAGGTAGACATAGGTAATGATGATATGTTGGATACAAAACAGTGCAACTTTTAGGATCCTTAGAGCAGTATGTTTTTAACTATTGCTCTATGTAACCTAATTTTTTGTTTACATAGCAGTACAGATATTTTGCTGTTTGCACACTGCAGCCTAGGCTTCAACTTTCCTTGTTATTAGGTCATTCATTGAACTGTCTATACACGAGTTTGTGTATTGAAATTCATCAGCGTTTGTTAAGCTTCACTTACTAGCAGATATGTCTTTTGTTGTCTTACTTTCCCTGTAATCAATGCAGTTCATTTGCAGAATCCTTTCTATGTTGGGTTTTAGGTGGTTCAGGAGCATCTTTCCATAAATTTTGAACGCTACCAAAAGCAAGCTGATCCCTTTGTAATTGGGTGATTTTTTAAGCCTTCGGTCTTTGGGGCACAAGTACTTGCTGCACATTTTCATATACCATGGTTGTTGCCATTATAAACTCACTAACAGATTATGCCTATTAGAGGAGTCCTTAAGTCTAGGTTTTGCTTCCCATTAATGTAGTATTAAATGGAAACAATAAGGGATATACTATAGTATGGCAGGGATGTATACTCTCACCCCTGTTGTTCACAACCGATCCAAAACCAATGATGAAGGAAGCCACAATAAAAAAGAAGGTTTGAAAGTCCGTTGCTAGCTTGTTTAAGCTGAAGATAATTATGCAACGATATGGGGTTCTGCAGAGGACCTACAAAATCTCATGGTAAGATCAAATAAAGAAATGCAAATATATGAGATGAAAATAAATGTAAAGAAACCAAAAGTAATGCAGATTGGTGAAGGAGCACACACACAGTTTAGCATCAGTACCAATAGAGCTGTCTTTGAACAAATGTAATTGTTCTAGTACCTAAATAGACTTGGGAGGTTAGAATGGCCTGATAAGAGTGAAAAGATCAGGAACTGACTTGGCCAAAGACACATCAAATAAATATTCTCTTCACCAAACCCTGCAGACAAAGTCTGAGTATTCTTAATATGGGTGCTCCCCTATGGCTTGGAAACACAGACATATAAAAGTTGCCACTAGGGGAATTGCAAGATTTCAAACATGGTTATGCAGCAGGGCGGAGGAACTCCGTTGGTTGCTCAGAGTAAAGGATAAGGAAATGCTGAGGAGATTGATGAAAATAGGATACCAAAAGAGACAAACTAGAAAAAGAAAGTATGCTCAATGTAACACATTATGAGATGTCAAGGACGGCTGCAAAACATTCTGCAAGGAGGAAACCATGTTATAAGAAGATAGATGATGCCAAATGGCATCCAGCAGGGAAAGCCATAGTTCAAAATTTAAAAATTGTGCTAGATACAAAGGACCCTCATGTAACTTCAGGTTATTTTCAGGAAGACATTATTTTTTATGTCTTCATTTATCTTCTGAGTTAATTAAATCAAAATGATCCTATCTTAAAAAAAGAGGCAATGAATCAGAGATAATGAATATATCAGGAATCTCTTGGTTATGAAAAGAGCAGGAAAAGTCACTAAATGCCCCTTCTGTATCAATGATAAAAAACATGATGTATATGTACTAAACTGGGTCCATATTAACAAAATATAACTGTTATGAATCAAAGTCACCTCACCTTTACCATCCAATTTTCACTGTCGAACATCTCAAACCACTCATTGCTGTATAAAAATAATCAAAATGTTTTTTGGAATTTGCAGCAATAAAAATAAGCATATCAAAATAATTGGGTTTGGCCGTTGTTTGCAATAAGCATATGCACTGGTTTGGCTAAAGGCACAATTCTCTTAGTGTTGCATGTTGTAGTCCTTAGCTAGATTTGCAATTTGTCACTAGGCCTAAAAGTCTATAAACCAAAGCAGCAAGGCAAGGTCATGCATTTGGGTCCATAATATCATTCTGGAAACTTAAACTGACCAGATCATAGAATATATTTTCCATTTAAACTGCACAGAAATTACACTCCCAATAACATTTTTGTGGATATTCATAACTTTGAGGAATTGCTACTGTCACTTTCATCAAATGAAATTAAGCAACATAGCTATGCAAGTATGAAGGGCTTTGACAACATGTAAAGTATTCAATGCAATTATGCTGACAAACAAGGTTGTGTGGAAGGATGAATTATCAAAAACATGAAATACGAAGAAGAACACTTGATATTCTTCAAGAGCAACAAACTCTGTAACTGAAAAGTACTTCATGTACTTGAAATATAAGCCACTGTTACGAAATCAAAATCAATCTCTATAATAAAACATTTTCAAATCTGAAATACAGCAGTCATAACACTTTAGAACATTCTAGGTCTTCAACATAGTGTATGCTGGACTTTTGACTGCCATGTGAATTATGATTGTGCATCATCAACCTGGCTAAAATGAAAGAAACAATTAATTATTGTTACCAGCCTCTCTCTCATAGACACATATAAACACAAACATATACAACTAAATATGTGCATACACACACAAAATCTCGGAGGCAGTGTCACACGGCTGCAAAGTATAAAAAAGAAAAAACAAAGGCTTAGCCTCTATCTGATGCAGCTTTCAACAACTTGTTTATTGCACCTTTATATATCAATCTCTGTAAAAGAGCTAACTATTCATACCACAATCAACTTAACAGTATATTTCAAACTTACTGAAGAGAGGCAGAGCTATCTCCTTCTTCATCTGATTCCATCTCTGAATTTTGACGAATAACAAGAACAGCTTCACTGAGTCCATTGAGGGACTTTTCATCTCTTCCTATGGGTAAAGTGCCCCCTTCCAATTCATCACCCCTTTTCTTCAGAGGGTCTACAAACCAAACAGCTGGTACACAAAAAGAGTAAGAGATTATACAATCATTGTTAACATATAAATGTCACATCTGTATAAATTTATATTCATATAAATGTTATAACTTGTTATACTGGTAACATTGCATATATGCTTACTTACTCACGTAATTATTGAGCTATTTAAATATTTCTTGACTTGTTTATACAAATCAAAGGACTTGCAAAAGTTTACCTCAGTCTTGACTTGTTTAAATATTTCTTGAATTATAGACTACGTTAAATAACTAACTAAATATACTAGTCCTTCTATGAAACCTTTCTTCAGTCCCTGCTCCCTTTGTTGAAGTTTCAAATGTTTAAGCAAAGCTACATCACCAAATTTAGCCACAGATGCATTTTAGACAAGCATTGGTACTCATCTGCACTCTTCAAACAAATCTTAAAATGCAGGTGAGGAGAACTTTAATTGTAGTCTTTCTTCATCATCTCTATTATTGCTTCTAGCTCTCACTGTATGACTTCCTTAAACTTGTCGCAGACAAACTCTTTTGTCGTATTTTCTTTCAATGAGATATTTATGCACATTGGCTGAAGTCACAATTTGGTGAGTGTTACGTTTTATGTGTTAGTGTTAACCGAAATGTTACAATCAGGACTGTTAATTTTGGCTTCCATTTCTGGAGCACCAAGTTAACAGTGTGTTCAGGTGGTGTATATTAACTTCAACTTCCCATATGCAAAGAGAGGATATTCGTTAATGACAATGAATCAACAGTTAATTTTCAATTTCACGTACTTCAGCTGCAGTTTTCAAGAGATTCATGCAATTCAAAAAACTGAGATGGGGTTGGTGTATTTATAGAAATCAAAGGGACATGTTCACCTCACAACATTAACAGGACTTTGTGTTTCCCAGACAAGTGGGCTACTCACTTCAGTCACTTGTGACATGATGTTTAGGCTCCCAATTTTGTAAGAGAATTATTTGGAATATATAGTGAATCTACAGATTTGATACTCTAAGTAGAAATACTTTCATCATGTTTTCTTAAGGGCAAGAATTCAAAAGGGGCATGCATAGGATCGACAAGTTTAATATCATTGTACAACCATTGCAGGCCTGGTCCAGACATATCATTAAAGATAATACTTTTCGAGATCATATGGGATACACCTGACTTGAGGTTTTCTTCTCCGCAGAACTCTTTGGGCAATAAATGGAGTTTTTATCACTTATACTATCAGTACCAAGAACTCTTTTCTGCACAATCAGGCAATCAGATGAAAACTTGGCTCTGTTTACCAGAGCTTCAGTAGAAAGTATGCACTTCATTTTGATGACTATTTCATCTATTGTGTATGCAATCCATGCTATGTATGTTTCCAGGAATAAAGGGCAGTACCAATAGGCTAATTGTAAGGGAAGACACTGACCAAAGCAAGGGTTTCCTTCTATCAGGTGGACTGTGTTCAAACGGCGCTAGTAGCAGTGGCCTTCAAAGGTCAACATGACTGTAAATGATTGGTAAACTGATAAACTGTAATTGTGTGAGATGTATGTGGTATCTTTGTACTACCATAGCAAATTAAATACGATATGTCCTTTTTAGTAAGCAAACCTTCTGTTTTCCCTCTAACATCAAGGCAAAATCCTGAATGGTTAAACAAGTAAAGTAAGCATTATGAGTGATCTTTTAAGAAGAGGGTTTTCTTTGAATGTGAACATTCTAAGGAGGAGGTGTCTATAGTTTGCACAAGAATGGTAACAAACCTTGCTTCACTTCAAACCTCTGGTAATTACAGGCGCATCTTGCATTTCAGACAGAAATTTGTAGCTTCATACACAGTGTATCCTTGAACCCGTAATAAACAACACAAGTTGTATGATGAACTCTAATCTTAAACAATCAAAAAGTAGATAGAAACAAGTACTTCTTAAAGCTAAAATAACAATAATAAATGTAGCAAAATCTAGTAACCTGTAACAGTTATTGGTCAATGTTCTCTCATTCAACTTAATAATGTATCCGAGCAATGCACTGAATCAATTCTGAGTCAAAG